>JAVCKT010078770.1:0-14983 GCA_032273925.1 Rhynchotus rufescens
TATACATATTAATCATATCCCCCCTCAGCCTTCTCTTCTCCAGGGAAAACAGGCCCAGCTCACTCAGTCTCTCCTCACCTTCTGCTGGTTGCATCACCTACCCAGTCTTATCTTTTAGGCCCTGATCCTGTTGTTCTGCCCCATTAAGTTGGAGATCTAAATGCAAACTTCTTCATACTCAACCAGGTCATAACATGGACTTTATTTAATGCTTTGCTTCTCACTGTAATATGAACAAAATTTCAAGATTTAATGGCTTTGTTAGAGGCAAGTGGAAGGGAATTTTTAGAAAGTGTTTTATCAGTTTCTCATTGCTTTATGCATTTTATAAAACACTTTCTCAGTGTTACTGGCTGGAAAGTTTAGACAGAAATACATCCCCTACTACTTGGGATTTCATTGCCTCCTGCTCAGCATCAGATGTCATACATGGTTACTACAGCAGTGGCTTTTGATGTTTTCAGGCTGAATATGGTAATGCACAGCAGGACATAATCAAAAGCAATGAAAATGCTGTATTTGCCCTAGTTTCCTAAGGAAATGAGAATTCTGCAATCACGCTACCTTTGCAACTGTGTCCATATAAGTGTCTTTTGTCTCCTTAACCATCCAGTGCTCTTCATTTTTTTCACCTTTGTTTGAACACACTGTCCAATTTCAATCTCAGTCAGACCTCAGAGGCATTCTCAGGCTAAAGAGGTTGTGCTAATGGAGGGTGGATAAATTCTTTCTTTTCTGGTGGTGCAGAGGGAAAGGCCACAAAAGCCATAATCCTCTTTAGACATTAAAGAATCAACCCCCAGACCCACAGGAAGGCAGATTTCAGAAACCCCAGTGCTTGCAGCACCACATGTTACAGTGAATGTCAGCACTGTAATGAATATGGCCAAGGGGAAGAAACATCAGAACACCAGGAGGTAGTGTCAGAACTGGCCATGGGAGAGAATTTTTCAAAGCATTCATTTGCTCTTCAATATTAAATATTGCCTTAAAATTTCTGCATTTTTGCGTCTGTTCGTCAAATATTTTTCTTGTGGATAAAGACTAGCCTTTGGCTTTTGGATTCTTTATTTTTCTCTAGTAGATGATTAGGTAAAGGACAACTGCAGAGGCTCTAAACCAGCTCCATGATGGTAGGCCTGGTCTTTGCTGGGCAAAAGTGTATCTTCTTAATTCAAGGTAACTCTCTCTGGGCAAAATTCAGCAGAGTTAGCAGATATACTCCTCCCATTCTGTCTTTTATTCTGCCAAAGGAACCTAATGTGTGGTCTAAGGCATTATAAAGGACACAAAGTTGGAATTAGAACTGCACAAGAGACTCATTACAAATATTGCTAATAGGCCCCATTCATCCTATGAGACCTGTGGTACAAACCAGAGAATTGAAGACTCAGGCATTGGGCAGAAGACCACAGGTGAATATTACAGACAGAGAAGGATGTACCAGCTCAGAGCTGCCTCAGTTATCAACAAGCAGGTAGTTTATAGCTCCTATAACATAACACTCTGGATTTGACTTTTACTGAACAAGCTGAGGTATAAGTTGAAGTACAGGAAGTTCCATCTCCATAAGAGGAAGAACTTATTTACTGTGAGGGTGAGAGAGCCCTGGAACAGGCTGCCCAGGGAGGCTGTGGAGTCTCCTTCTCTGGAGATGTTCCAAATCTGCCCAGATGAGACCTTGTGCCACATGCTCTGGATGTCCCTGCTGGAGCAGGGGGAGTTGGACCAGATGATGTCCAGAGGTCCCTTCCAACCTCAACTGCTCTGTGATTCTGTGATTCTGTATGATGCCTGCCTCCAGGGCAGAAGTAACACCCTATCTTCTTGTCATAGTATATAACCTACAGACTAATTACAGCCTTCAGGGCTGGGAGTCAATTTTACTCTCATTTGCAGAGTATACGTGAGTCTCCACCTCTCTATCTCAAGAGTATCATCACCTGTGAGACCCTATGCATAGGGTCATCAAGAGAAGTGAGGGGACATGAAGTGTGTCTATAGAAAGTATATTTTCTCACAGTGTTATTTTCTGTGCTCCAGGACAACTTGGCAGTGACTAGTTCCACCCAAGAAACATGACTGCATGCTGGAAAAGGAGGGATTGTTGGGAAGTGCTTAATGCAGTCTCACTGATTAAGTAGGATGGGGCAAAACAGCTCAGAGGAAGCTAAAGAAAAAAAGAAAAAAAAAACATTATCACTCAAGAACTCTTTTTTAGCATGATATTCAAAAAGTGACATAAGCCTTAAATTTCCTACTGTGACTATTTTGAAACGCTTGGATAGAGCCCTCCCAGTCTCCCAGAACATCTCCAATGAGATTCTTTCCATAAGAATGCTTGTATTTGATGCCTTAGTCCTCTGTGACACAGTCTGTGCCTAGCCCTGGGCTACAGTGGGGAACTGCAGGAGGAGAACGCAGGGAACAAGGGACAAAAGTTGAAGTTGTGACTCTTTTCTATATTTGGCTGATTCATAGTGTAACAAGCCCCAGGCCTTCTCCAACATGTTAAAGCAGAGAAACAGAGGGGCACTGTGCTGTTTTCCTGTCCTTCAAGCAGAGCAAAATTGGTTTGTTCAAGGTTACCTCATTACAGAAAGAGAACGTGAATCCAGGTCTTTTGAAACCAGATGTTTTGCCTGCTCTGTAGAAGCATCATTGTTTTTGCAGACTCTAATCAGTGAAGTTTCTCCATTTCTGATGTGTTATTGAAAGAGGAAGAACCCAAGAACTACTTGCAGTTCATGAGGCAGGGAAGGGGGTCTTAAACATCCAGCACATGGACCAAAACATCTTGGATTAACGGACTCTCAGCCCACTCTGATGGCACAGGATTGGGGGCAGTTGTCAAAGTCAGTGTGAGGGGATTTTCAGGCTCACAGTTCCCTGCAGTGCAAGGGCAGAGCCACTAGTGAAGATGCTGCCACTTTGCCATGCTGCTTCTTGAAGAGTTCTGCACCTTGAAAGGCCATTTTTGGAGGGAAAGAGGCTTCTGTGTTTTACAGACAATATTTTCAGCCTATGTTTCACAAGACACCTCAAAGCAACAGTGGCAATAGATTGAATTTCTGATTATCCCTACAATGCTCTATATGTCTGCGTACCCTGGAGGTCTCCTGCAGAGCCAGGAGCGTTAGAGTTCATAAGAGCTGGCTATTGGGACCTTTTCAGGAACCTGTTAGTGTGCATGATAGGCTCCTCTGACAGCCAGATTCTGTGATCTGTCTCCAGGTACACAGTTTTACTGGAGTGCTCTGAGAAAACTGGTTTACCATCTGTCTGTGCCTACTCGTGGCAGCTTAATGGAGAGTAATGGTTCTCCATGAACCTTCTAAATGAAAGCCATTAACTGAGCTGATGGAAGAAAATTGAATTGTCGTGTCTCCCAGTTTCTCCAATTTACCTGTCAGTTTGCCTTGTCCAGGATGTGCCAAACACAGAAGTCATCTCTGTCAGTCACCATGTAACATGCATAGAGCGTGGTCTTTCTGTTTGGCTTCTGAGGAAGCTATAATATACTAGAAAAGTCCTTAGCCAGCTGCTGTTGGATTTTACAACACTGACGTATTTTAATAAAAAAGACAGATTGCTTTCTGTTCTTGTAACACAGACTAGTTTGACTTTTTTTCTTGTGGCTTGTTGGCAGTAGATGTATCCATGAGCCTGGTGCTGAATAGACACCTGGGGGGACCTGTCCCAGCCCCATCCTGGCCTAGGAATGAGGGACATAACACTATCCAAGGAATACCTATTCCCCATGCAGTCTGCCTGCCTAAAACCTGGATACCTTTTCCTCCCATGAACCTGTGCCATTGTGGCACTACTAGAGATACCTGAAGGACCTAAGAATATGTTGCAGCAGCTCAGATTCATTGGAAACTACTTACATACACAGTCCAGAGGACAGCATTTGGCCCTTGCTTTCCCTCAAAGTGTGTGTGATGCTGGGCACATGTGAGTGGATGCAATGTCAGTGGTCACAGGTCACAGGAGGGACTGACCTACTGATGAGTCTATGCCATCTTTTGAGGACCAGCCTGAAGCTTTTCTTGAGGCCAAACTTAATGTCTGTACAAATGGTAATCACGAAAACACATGCATGACAGCATGACCTCTAGAATACCAGAAGTAGACCTTAGGGGACCTCCCAACACTTAATGAGTCCTCAGGACATTGGCAGGCTGGAAAGGAGTACTTTCCTGAAAAATTTCCTATCCAAGGCAACCTCCAACACCTAACTGCCGAATATGAAGCTTTGTAGACCAATTCAAAACCCAGAGTACGGGGTACTCTGTGCCCATGCCCACTCTTACATAACACACAAGACAGGATAATGAGCTATAAATGATACAATATTTCTTACTCATCACGCATCCAACATGGGTAAAGAGAACATTTTGTCCTTGATGACATTGGATGGAGTAGATATAATCAGACAACATGTTGGCCTTGATAGCATCACATTAGTCCATCTATTATTCAGGTTTTGTATCTGATGGTCCTTAGATGGATCAGTGTGTCTCCCAGATGATTTTGTTCATGTGCTGCCTTTTTTGTCTTGGTGTCAATAACCTTGTGCTTGGCATGTGTGAAGCTAATTTGGTCTAGCAAAAATGTCAGCTTGAACGTATCTTTAGGAATGATGAATATCCTGTCTCAAAAATAACAGAGCTACAAATGGAAACTATCAGCAAGCGTGAAGTTAACCGAGCCTACTAACAAAAAAAAAAAAAAAAGGTCAAAAAAAAGACTTTATTCTTTGCCTCTGTAAAACTGCATCAATGAATGTAAATCACCAATCAAAGAAAGGGAGGCAAACACCTAGACAATCTGAACAGGGAATGCAAAGACAGACTCTGGTTTGATTCCTGGTGGTTATTGCTCCATGAACTTGCTTAGATCCCATTTTAACTACATTTCTTCTGAGCTGACACTTTTCTGTTCCTTGTTCTTCACAGTTCATTTTAAATGAATGTTGACCTTCTCCTGTTCCTCCTAGCCTCCTAAAAAATTCATGGATCCAATCAAAAAGGCCATCAACCTTCAAATATCATCTTTTATGTTGTTGCCTGTCTCCATCACTTGTCTGTTATCTTGTCAGTCCCGAAAACTGTTACCTATATGCTATGACTAATTTTTTGGAGGGACTGCTTGTGTACTTAAAGTACACGCACAGATTCTTGCAAAACTGAATCCTGAAGCTATCAGCATCTCACATGCTGTTGATATCCAAGGACAGTAAATACATTATTAGTCTGTGTTAATGAGCCTAGAAATTATTTGTGGGGAAAGGAACACTCGGGGCTACATGGAAAACAAAACATGGACTTTGTAACCCCCAAAAGGCTATAGTACCTTCACATCTGTATAGGAAGAATTGTGGTCAACAGAGTCTAATAGTGGGATGTTTTGTAGTAAATTAGATTTGATCATTGACTTTGCTTAGGATCCCAGGGTGGGATTCATCTCACTTGGTTTGAGACATGTCTGTATTGGACATCCCCTCCTCCCCTGCTCAGCTGAGCTCCCTTCTGTAAAGAATCACAGAATCACAGAATGTTTAGGGTTGGAAGGGACCTCTAGAGATCATCTAGTCTAACCTTCCTGCTCAAGCAGGGAGCTGTCACCTCAGATGTAACCATTTCTGGAATATGAGTCATCTAATTCAGGTGTCTCATCATAGCGGATGAATAGCACCATAACATTATCTGCTTCTCTCTGCCAAGGGAGACAAAATCTTCCATTTGGTGAGAACAATCTCCCATTTCTCATTCAGGTTTAAGCTGCTCCTATTCAGAAATCTCTTGATATGTGTTCCTAAGAAGGTATCTGTATATGAGTGCAAGTGATTGGGGAAGACTTTGGCCTGGAGAAATGTTTGAACTTGTGTTGGAACATGTTTGAACAGCTGTATCTCCTGATAATTGCTCTTTACCCACCCTGTTATCCATACAAGTACTACTGCACAAATGAAGAGGCCCCGGCGCGGGCGGGCAGAGCCTCTCTCCGCAGCTCGGTGGGGACCTCTAGCATGGAAATGCTGCAAGGGAAGCGGGCGAGAGGGAAGGCGGAGGCGAGGCCTGCCGCTCCTCTCCGCCCAGCGCCGCCGCTGCCAGCGGGGCGGGCAGGGGCTGCCGGCTGCCCCCGGCTGCTGCCGCCGCCGCCTCGGGCTGCCCGGCGGCTGCGGGGAGAAGCGGCGCTGCCTGCAGCCCGTCCCCGTCCCAGGGCATCGCTGCCCGCCCCGGGCAGGGCGCTGCCACGGGCACTTTTGGGGTGCGGGGGTGGCCCCTCGGTGACTCCGGGCAACCAGCAGCCTCCTCTTCTTGGGAGCCTCCGGCAGAGAGGCTGTAGCTTCCCCGCCTCGGCCTCCTTAGGTGCATTGCTCCTCAAACAGAGCTGTTTCCAACGTCTCAAGGGGTGCATGTAAAGGGGGAGCCCCATATAAACCATCCCGCAGCATCACCTCAGTGTTGTCCGTTCTCGAGCTCTTCCCTGGCCTCTACATTTGCACCCTAATAAGAAATCACTGCTTTTAACACAAGCTTTTTTCTTAGGTTTCATCACAAGCTCTTGTTCTTTTGTCATTGCTTTATTTATTTATTTATATATTTATTCTTTTTATTTTTTGTTTTTCTGAAGGATGGGATGAACCTAGAACTGAGGGGAAAGAGGATCTGTAAGGTCTGGACGAGGAACTGGAAGAGCTGTGCCTGTTATATATAGGCAGGTTTGGAAAAGGCTTGGGATTTTGTTCCTCAGTCCAAGGGAATAAGGATTAGTGAAAGTGGATTTGCTCTTGTTTGCTGTTGTGGAATTTGGTGCGTGTGTTTGTCCTTGTTCACCCTGGGATCTGGGAGGGACTCTAAGGCACAAAGTAACCCATGTGAAGGCGAGTTGAGAATTTTTTTTCCCTCTGCTATGCACTGAAACTCCCTAGATTTGTATTTGTTTGCATTGCTCTGTATTGAAGCCTACAGAAAAGGCAATAGATATTTACACAAGAGCAGAGGGGTTTTAGGTGAGCATTCTGGTCTTTTCATAGACCTCTCTGTCCTTATCCGTGTATTTCCCCCCAATTCAGTGATTACCTTGAAAGTATCCTGCCTTAATGGAGCTGCAGAGCAGCCTCGAGGAGTCTCTTTTAAGCCAGCATTTGTAACGCAGCAGAGTTAATGAAGCAGTCGTAGCATGTTGGGAGAAAGCCATGTCTATATGGCTCCCAGGTCTTTTTTTTTTCCCCCTATTTTTAATATAGAAATGGGGAAATATTATCTGAAATATATTATCTGAAATATATATACATATGTAGATATTTGTGAACAATATTCTGTTCCTAGCTACAAGTTGTCATTATTCATCTGCACAGCACAGCCACAGCGAATGAGTGAAGTCCCAGGTGCAAAGCCCTACATGTTTGGCTGCAAAGGCCTAAGGATCTGGGATGCTGCAAAAAATAACCATTCTTGTAGATTTTGCAACTCTCTCAGATCTGACCTGAGGTCTTGAGCTAATCAAGCTCAGGTAATTCATATATGCCAGCAAATGAGGATCCCCACCGTCTGCCCCAGTGGGGGAGCTGACACATGTGTTTTAGGGGCAGAGTGATTGGAATTACCTCATTTCCTCCAAAGAAATACAGTTGGGAGAGGTGTTGGAAGAGCCAAGCGTGTGAAATGCAATTCAGTGATGTTGGGGAGACCCACGTGCTGCTCCTGAGCTGCTCAGTGCTCACAAGGGAGACAGCAGCCCTAAAGGCAACACCCGGCAGCTGCTTTGAGGTGCTCAGCACGGGCTAAACACTGAAGCTCGGTCCCTGGGGTTATAAAAAACGTTCTCCTCAGAGGTGGGTGGAATTTCATGAGGGTTAATGGGCCACCACATGCCCCTGCTGGTTACAGGGCCCTTGTGGAGGGGGGTTGTTACAGCTGGACCAGCCCATGGCCCCTGTGGGAGCAGCACCAGGCTGCGGTGGAGCTGGTCCTGCTCTCCTGCATCCCGATGGATGCTCCTGGCCAAGTGGTGCCTCTGTGGCACCATAAGGGGCTTATGCCCCAGGGCGGACAAGGGAGGAGGCTGAGGGGTTGGGAGATAAGGGCTGCTGAGGGGAAAGGAGGGGGAAAGGGGTAAGAATGGGGCTGGTGGAGAGGTTGAAGGGGAGCCGGTCCTTGGTGCTCTGCCATGGCTGCTGCGGCACAGGGAACAGGGAGGGGAAGCGGAGCCGTGCGGGGACCTTGAGGGAAGGAGGCGATGGGAGAGACTGAGAGATGGGGCGAGGGAATGGGATGTAAAGGAGGGGAAGGCGAGGAGGAGGAGGATGAAGGTGTGCGGGGAGGCAAAGGGAGAGAGCAGCGGAGGGAGGGTCGGGAGCCGGACTGCGAGAGGAGGAGCCGCCAGCTGGGGAGGAGGAGGAGGAGGAGGAAGGGCTCAGGGCTGAGGGAGGGAGGGCCGCGGCGGCGGCAGCTGCGAGGCCGCCGCTGACAGGCGGGAGCCGGGGCAGGGGGGGATGGCGGCGGCCGGGGAGGCGGCGGCCGCGTAAGGCGCCGCGAGGGGCCGGCCCTGCCGCCGCGCCCGCCGCGCCGCAGCCATGGGCAGCGCCGACTCCAAGCTCAACTTCAGGAAGGCGGTGATCCAGCTCACCACCAAGACCCAGGTGAGAGCCGCCATGTCGCGCTGGGGGGGCCGCCATGTCGGGAGCCGCCCTGAGGCGCGGCCTCCGCCGCCCGGGGGGCGCCTCGCCGCGGGCTGCGCTCCCTGCCTGCCGCCCGCCCGCCCCTTCCCCGTGTCCCCTCGTCGTGGTCATTTGTCCCCGCTCTGCAGCACAGGTGCACGCCGAGGCCGTGATGGCCGGGCCAGGGGCCTCCTGGTTTCCCCGCACCGCTGATGGCAGCCACCTGTTCCCCTCAGCGCAGCCCGTCCCCGTGCGTCCCTTGGGAGAGCGGGACGCTGCGGTGGCGCTGGCTGGACGCAGCCCGGGCCTGGGGACACCTGCCGCCTCCCCGGGGGCTCAGCACGGCGCCCGCTGCCTCCCCGACACGTCGCGTTGGGTCCCGGAGCCCTGACGGGGCAGACCCAGCTCCTGAGCGCCCGGCGTGCTCGTGTGGGGCTCGCAGCGCTGCTGCGTTTGGAAATGCCCCTTTTCTCCGTGTTTTTCCTAATTACTGTGGGAGAGTCTTGCCCTGTGCTTGGGTGGCGATGGGTGGAAAGGGCGTCTTGCCCGCAAAGGCATCGCTGTGTGTCTGTGGGCTGAACAGCAGTCGAAGAAGTCGGGGTCATGGATAGGGAGGCGTTTGGCTGGAGGCCTAACAGAGTTCACTCTTATCCTGGGATCTGGTTCTTCCCTTGGGCTGGGAGCCCAGCAAGAGCAGCCAAGTGGTGTGAGCTGCTGTTTGTCCGAGGGGCAGAGCCGGGAAACTGTGTCCCGAGTTCCTTGGAGCTGCCGTGGGGAGCTCGTGTCCTCATCCGCTGACGAGGGAAGAGCGGCAAAGGTAACAGCGTGGGGACAACGACAGAAACCGCTGCGATGGCAGGAGGGTGAGGTCGGAAGGAAAAGGGATGAATGCAAAGGAGGGCCAGGGCTGATGTGAGAAAAATCTGAAATTCCATGAAGCAAAGACTTGGATTGAGAAAAGGATCGCAGAAGATAGGGCTGGAAGAGCCTTTGAGATGGTAAACATGATGATGTTTATACTTTCTAACGCAGCATCTATTGTATCTACACCCCTGAGGAACGTTTTGCTTAAAAATACCCTATTTTGGATGTGCCATGAGGTTCCTAGGCAAGATGAGAAGCAGAGAAATGAGCGTTGGAGGAGATTCTTCCAGAGTCTCTCTTGGATGCCAGAATAGTTCAGCATGACTTAAGCTTTGGATTCTCCTCTTGCTAGCAAATGTGCTTGTAAAATGAGAGGGGGCTGAAGCCTCTGCTTCTCAGCATATCCGTTAGCTAAAGGGATCTTTCAAATCTGCTGCTCACGAAGAAAAATGAATATGGGGCTGCCAGGCAGGAAAAGAGCCTTCCCCCTCCCTCCCAGCTGGTTTATTGACATACGCAGCGAAAGGACACGCTGGGGCCCTGTGTGAAGGAAGGAGAAAAAGCTTCATTCTTGCCTGGTCTTTGTTGTGCAGGCGAGACCAGGTGCCACGTGGAACACGGGTGGGGTGTTGGCGCTCCCATGTTGACATACCTGAGAAGGGCCCTGTTTGCCTGGGCAGGGTGCGTGACTGGGCTCCCCTGAGACCTTCCGAGCTGCTGCCAGCAGCCACCTCCGTGTAAAGCCCCAGCCCGCAGTCCCTGGCTTCACACCCAGCTGGAATAACGGGCCGAGGGAGGTCCCTGCTCCAAAGTGATGCGCTCAGAATACACGTTGCTTTCTCAGCTCCTCCTCTTTTCCAGCCTTCTGCTCTGACATCTGGTTGAGAGACGAATGGATTTTCATCAAGTCATTGGTAACATGAAACCCTGAGCGCTGCAGTGTTTCTAGAGGCTTTGCTGGAAGGAAATGGTACGGCAAAAAGCAGTGTTCATGCATTGATGGCAGTCCAGAGTTAGCACTGAGGTTAGATTTTCCTAAAACGAAACTCTTAAATCTCCAGACTTCTGTCAGATAAAAAGTCAGAAGTTTTCCTATGTGGGCATTAAAAAATGATGTGTAAGAGGCATTGCATTTTAATACTTGCAGCAAATACAGAGCCCAGAACTTGAAAGTCACACCAAGTATGGACAGGAATGAAACTGGCTTTGCTGATTTGTTTAGTTGCGAGAGAGAAATCTAAAGCTCTGAACTATTAAAAATGGAAAATCACTTCAAAATGACTTCAGTGATGGAAGATGGTGGTATTAGCAGGCAAGATATTTGCATATGTTGCAAGTGTATAGTGATAATCGGCTTGAAGATTTTTATATGCTACACATATTACATTACACTTAAATTTATAAAGTCCTTTTAATAATAAGGCAGTAGCATCTTTTTTTCCTGAGGGTCCACGTGAGCTTTACCACTGTGGATGTGTGTGCCCAGCCAAGCTATCCCTGAAAATGCTGCGCATGCCACGGGCGAAGGGAAACGTAGACTGTGAGAATGGCACCAACTTGGCGACAGAGCAGGAAGATCAAGTTGGGAGCCCATTAATTGCTAGGGAAACACATGCTTTCTATTCTCAGTCCACTGGTGATTAAACAATTTCAGCAACAAGCGATTGGCAGATAGGAAATACCTGATCTTGTGAACCAACTTGTTACAGCACTGGCTGTGCTGCTGCCTTTAAAGAGACCGGGAGGATCAAGCAACAGGGATACAGAAACTCCAGCCCTTTCTTGCTCCTGGGTTTGCAGCAGCTGTTTCACAACTTGTTAGTTTAAGCACAGGGAAAGTACATCTTAAGATAAGATAGGGGTAGTTTTCTTGGTAGGCTGTTTTTGGCAGTATCCAGACTTGATTCAAGTAGTCGAGTCTACTCGCTTGATCAAAAGCGAACTTGTTCGTTACAGCTTTGCCTCTAAGACAACACTTCACACAGATGACTTTTATCCTAGACTTTTTCCTGTCAGACTTCACCCAATCCCATTTTCCAGTTCCTCATTTCAGCTCTATGTGATGCTACCCCTGCTGCAGAAGCAGAAAATGGCTGAAGATTCATTTGGAGTCTCACCTTGGTTCTCCTTTGCTGACTGCAAGGATAAAGGAAAATCACTTCTACTCTGAAAACTGTATGGAGCTGCTGGCCTTGGCAGTGAGGCTCAAATGTTGCTACTTATTAACAATCTGTCCTCAGAATTTCCTTGGCTCCAAAACAGGTTGGTAAAGTGCACGAATTGCTTCAAACTAATCAGCTGGCTGTGCAGAGCCACCAGATTTCCTGGAACTCAATGGAGTGCTGTGTGAGTGACGCTGGTCATTACACCCCGTAGTTCTGCCTCAGTTGGGTGGAAAGGAGCACACTGCTGTTATAAATTACCTCAGTTCCCTTGGCAGGGTGGCTAGGCACCCTGACTGGGGCACCAGGGCCCTTCTGTGGTGACAGGACAAGGACAGTGCATGCTCAAGGGCTTTGCAGTCTGGACCTGTAGGATGCTTGTCTAGGGAGTTGACTGGAAGGCGAGGGTGAACACGGTGAGCAAGACAAGTGTCTGCTTGTGTCTTTGGTTCTCTCACAACACCCTTGGGGTGGTTTAGGATCAACCCTGGAGTAGGAG
This sequence comes from Rhynchotus rufescens, assembly GCA_032273925.1. NCBI lineage: Eukaryota > Metazoa > Chordata > Aves > Tinamiformes > Tinamidae > Rhynchotus > Rhynchotus rufescens. The sequence continues at coordinate 12,197 of JAVCKT010078770.1, forward strand.
CTGTTGGAGGGATTGCTGGGAATAGGTGGCCAGAGATACAGAGAGCCCTGGGTTGGGAGCTGGGTACAAATAGGTGCTCTGTCCAGTTTGCGAGGGCTTGGGTCTGAAGGAAGAAGTGCAAGTGATAATAGGTTTTGGTTGAGGACAGTAAAAATCAGGGTAGCAGGCTGTACCTTGGGACCTTTTCCTGTTTATGGGATATTGTCAGCTCAGCGCTTTTTCCCATTTCCTTTGACATATCCTGTCTAGGAATTGCTTGTTCAGGGCTGTGATCCTCTGTGCAGTAACTGGTATTTGAAATCTGAGCGGCTTCCCTTTCCAGCTCCTGTGGTGCCCGTGGTTATGGTGGGTTTCAAAGGACCCCAGACCCAAAGTTTAGGTCCCTGCTCGGTGGGACCTGCTCTGCCTCTGTGGTCACCTGCACTCACAGGGTTTTACACATCGCCGAGGTGAACTGTAGGTAAAAAGCAGTCGCCTCCCTTGTCCCCTTGAGGTGTCACAGCACAAGCCTGTGGGACCGCTGTGCCCATGGTCTCCTCCTTTCTGGATGGGGAGCTGGATCTGGGCCGCAGCAGCTCTGCCAGCTGCTGTCCAACTGCAGCAGCTTCCCCACTGGCTGAATGAGGGCTCAGGACTTCCCTTGGTTCCCAGCTGGATTCCAGAGGGGAGTTTTGCTGCGGGTCGCTCTTCTGGTGCTGCAGTGAAGAAGTCCTCGTTCTCATCGCGTGCCGGGTGGGGAGCTGCTGCTGAGCAGTGTTTTGGAGGTGCAAGTGGCTGCTCCTGTCTGACAGCTTTACTGCCAGGAAGGGACACGTCTGTGTGACCCAGAGGACCTGGAGTGGCTGTAGCTCTCACATTGCTGATGAGGATTGAGCTCCTCATGATGCCCTTGTTGCTAAAGCATTGCGCACATTTAGATCCCCCAGAGACTTGGTTTGTGAAGTACTGTGAGCGTAAGAAAACGCAGGAATGGTCTGTCATGGAGATGAGTACAGCAAGTAGCTGCGTGATGCCAGATTATTAAATAAAATCCAGAGGCCGCAGGGGTGCGAGTGACTCAGTCGGCCCTGAATCCACGTCCTGAGATTGTACAAAAGGGCTGCACCATCTGTTGGATGAGGAATCTACCCGCTGCAGCTGTTAAAAATGGGAGAACTGATGTTTCGGTGCAAGCTGCTTGCTAAGATGGCAGGCGTGATGGCTGTGTCGCCAGTGGCTGTGTCACCGACTGTGTCACCACGGGCCGTGTCACCTCGTGGGACGCGGCGGTTGTGTTGGGCCTCCGTGGAGGCTGTGTGTTGATGCCAGGGAAAGCGATCGGCACCCGCCGGGGGAAAATGGGTTTTTCCTTCCCTTGCAGATGAGGGCGAGCCCATGATTTATGCATGATCTCCAATTAGCAGCAATTGCTGCTCGCTGCTGTCGGGGCGAGTGGCTGTGGCGGGCAGCCAGGGGGTACACGTGGCAGTTCTCTGCACAGTTGTGCTGCACGCCGTGAAGGGTGGAGTAGGAAACATAGGGTATTTTGTGCATCAGTTGGCGTCCCAAATGTTTGGCTCTTTTGGAGGAGTGTCATTAAAGATTAGGTTTGCAAGGAGGCTTGCGGATCAGGTTATGGAAAAGCGCAGTTCCCCTGTGCACTGGGAGCCAAATTCCCCTCAAAACCGAGCTCCAAAGTGCCCCGCTCTTCCTAAGGATCCCCTCTGTGGAGCTGTGCAATTGCATCCTTTGGAGAAATCTTGTTTCCCTCAAAAAGGTGTCTGGTGGGAACTTGCTTCAAAAGTCAGGTGATAAAATGAAGAGGGTTTCAGCTCTACAGCAGTATTTAGGAAGATACTTGGACATTGCATTTTTCTTTTTGCTTGAGAACTGGGTAGCAGCTTGGGCTGATTCACTGCAAGGCAGGAAGGAGGGTATGAGCCTGTGGATCCGTTAAGGAGCTGTAGGGAATAACCAGCTCTTCCAGTTTGGGGGCAGCCTGCCTGCTGCTCTCACTTGCTGGCCTGGGGTGACGGTGACACATCCCCTGCTTGCGGCTGTTAATTCAGCAGGTGTTTCCTCTTCCTGGAGGGGACTTGCGGTGTTCTCGGTGCTAGGGCCGTGAGTGAGCCCTTCTCCTGGGATCCAGGTCTTGGCACCGCGGCAGGAGCCTTTTGCCTGCAGAGCAGCGAGCATTTTTGTCCCTTTCCCATCTGCCGTGACGGACGTGCCCTGGTTACCGCCGTTAGCAGGAGCTGCTCTTTGCTTTGGAGCTGCCGCGCGTCGGCAGCAGGAGGTTCCCACTCGCTTCGACCCGTGAGCCGGGGGTGTCCGGCCAGGCCCCTGTTCGGACACGCTGGATGTGCTGCTGCGGGGCCAGGGAAATCCTTTGGGAGATGCTTCTGTTTTCCTCCTCCGTGTGAACTCGTCGACCCACCTTTCTTGTGGCATAAATACCCAGGAAGGCTCCTGCCACCCTTCTAGGGGCTCCCTGGGCTGGCTGAACACTCCTCGCGTGTATTTGGTGAGTATGGGCAGTTAGAGGGGAAGATGCTCAGCTTTAGGCTGGCTGAAAAGTCTGTCCTGATAGTTCAGAGCTCCCTGGCTTTGGATGCCTGAGCTGCTGTGTGATAGACCTTCCTGCTGACAGAAACACTTTAGGCTTTTTTACCTTTGTAAAGTATTACCTTAAAATACTTATTCTCACACCATGGGAAGGAGACAGTACAGGTAAGAGGGAAGGAGATCTGCACCTCAGCACGGGGACATGGGCTTCTTGGGCAATGCCTGGAGGGAATTAGATTGCTT
>JAVCKT010078847.1:0-14978 GCA_032273925.1 Rhynchotus rufescens
CAGGATCCCCTCCCTGCCCTGCTGCCAACGGCCTCCCGATGCAGCCAGGAGCCCCTTGGCCTCCTTGGCCACCAGGGTACATTCCTGACACGGTTAAATTATTGTCACCCAAAACTCCCAACCCCCTCTCCATACCTAGACTCTCTTTTTCTAACAGTCCTTGAAGGAGATTCTCATCACTACTTGAACATTTCTATTCATTCAACCAGCACCGCAAGAGAAACGCTTCACTGGTTGTACTGGGTGGTGCAGGAGTTCGTCACCTTCCGCAGTTGCCCCCTGAGAACTTCATGCAGACGCTGATTTCCTTGCTCAAGCAGCATGTTTCTGGAGCAGCAGGACAAGAAATAACACTTCTGCACCTAATTTTGCTGAGATTGGGGAGATGAGATGAGGTGAGATGGTGTTTGGGATTATGGGGTACTTGAGTAGAAGACACAGTTGCCCCTTTCCGCTCTTCCTTATAAATCCCCAAAGAGATGGAGACTAGGACAGGCAAGGAAGCAAAACCTGCATGGAGGCAAAGCCCATGGGAGCTGCAACAGGGACTTGATGGGATGTCTTCACTCACCTGAGCATCTGCAGGACTCACTAGCCAAGATTTCTGCATCCGTAGCTCTTGCCCAGCAGGAAGAGGCTTTCCATTCCCATGGAATTTCACGGGAAACCTTTTCCTGTGAAAAGGAATTTTGAAAGGAAATTCGAAGGGATTCCCTTTCCTCCCCTTTCATTCCACATCCACATCTCTCCCCTTCATAAGAAGCAACTATCTCCACCCCCAGCGTTCAACAGGGCAGGAATGATGTCTTCACTCCACTGCTTTGTGGAATTCGGTTTTCACAGAGAGGGGAATTTAATTGTTTCAGTACTAAAAGTGAATAGAAAAAGATAATAGCTGTGTTCAGCTCCATTCCCCAGAACAAGAACATCTCCAGGAAGCTGCAATCCCTTTTATTGCATTCTTTTACACTCCTCGGCGGCTTGTACATCCACCCAACAACGATTTAATTAGGAGAGACCTTGGCTCCCTTCACGCATGGAGAACAGCAGGAGAGAGGAGAGCGGCTATTGTATGAAATTATCTCATCCCAGCCTCTTTTGAGACATGGAGAAGTGTGAGGGTGTTTCCCTTAGCAGGCTTTATAGTGTGTATGGAGAGGTAGAGAGACCTCATGCTGCCTGTGCTCTGGGTGTCCCTGCTGGAGCAGGGCGGTTGGACTGGATGATCTCTAGATCTAGTGGTCACTTCCCACCTCAACCATTCTGGGATTCTGGGATCCTATGTGTGAGGGTCCAAGGCAGTGTATGTGCGTGAGTGTTATCTAATCCACAGTCGTTCTCCAAAGCGTTCTTCAAGACCATGGCTTGCAAATCAGAAAGGCCATTGCTCACCTTTTTTCCACCCTTGAGATGTTCTGTTTGGTCTTAAAACTGTCCACGTCCTTGCAAAGGACTCCCAGGTCCATGTCTGGGGAGCTTTACCACGTCTCTCTGATGTGCCACTGCCCCTCTCACCCAAGAGCATGGGTGGAAGGAGGTCGGTCTGCTCGGGTCCATCATCCAAGGATGGTCTACAGAGCCTTTTCCCGCTCTGCGGCCCCTTGGGACATTGTCGCCTGGTGAGGACGGGCCGTGAGTCACGCTCCAAGTGGCAACAGCTTTTGTAAGTGCGGGGAGCTCTCGTGTGACCCGGCGCCTTTCAGCTTTCATCTCCGCTGAGATGTGAGATGGAAATCTCCAGGGATGGGTTGATTACATTTTCTTGGAAGCTTGTTCCAAGCTTGTTCCAAATGTGTTCAGTGATTGAGAAAACACAGACAAGCCGAGGGAGGGCCAGAGAGGCAGGACAGAGCCAGTCCATCCAAACAACCCGCTAAAAGGGCCATAACGATCTACCCATTTCCCCAGAGAAATCAATTCCTCCAAGTATAGCGCTCGTAATGTATTACTCAGGCTCCTAGCGCTTCCCACACACTAAAATTCAGATGGATTCTTGGGACAGCGCTGTCTGGAACTTGTTCCCTTGCTATTTTGAACAGGGTGATGTTGTCTCCTTCAGCGACCTGTTGGAGCGAGGCAGGGATGTCAGGTATCCCAACAGAACAAGATGTCCTTGGATGTCAGAGACACCGATATGGTCCCACAATAAGGGTCTCATGGGAGACCTATGTCCTCCTGGAGCAATGGAGATACCAAGGGGTGCCGTGGGTGACCCCAGGTTCCCCTGTCCAAGGCATTGGGACTCAACCACTGATATCCAGAGTCACTCCAAGAGTGGGGTGGGCTGGATTGCCCTCTGGAACAGCTTTCCATGGGCTGCTATGGGAGCTGGACACCTGGAGCGGGCAGGGACATCCCAGCAGAGCCCGGACCCTGGACCTGGAGCTGACTCCTGCCCTGTGGAGCAGCGGGAGCCTGGGAGAAGGCTCCGGGAGGCCGGTGCTGACAGCATTCCCTGTCCTCCAAGTGCTCCTTTGGAAAGGATTCAATGCCCTCTAACCCGTTTATCAGCCCGTCCTCCCGTGTGGCCGAGAGGAAATGGATGTGACGGCGAGAGCTCTGTTTAGATCTGTTAAAAGCCTATCTGCCTTCCTGCTGCTGTTTATGAGACGGGAGAAACAATCCACCTGGAACGGGGAGTGGAGACACTTTGGAGAGTTCACGCTCCTGGAGCAGCAAGCTTAAAGCCTTGCAAAACGAGTGCTCTTTGCAGGCACCCTTTTGGTCCTGGTGTGGAGGGACAGTCACTAATATGTATTCTCTCCTGGAGCAAGCAGATATTTTGGTTTTTGGTGGTCCAAGGATCTGGCCATCCAAATATGCTCTGCAAGGCTCTCCAGAATCAGGACTTTCTTTAGGAAGCTCCTCAACCATGGGGGCAGCTGTGAAGAGCAACCACAGAGGTGACCCCAGCTATGAAACCATTGCAGTGAGCATGAGTCCTTCACAGCAGGGATATTCAGCCCTTTGCTGAAGGGCTTGGATTTCATTGCCCCCAAAAATGGGTCTACAAGAGCATCCTGCCCCATGGGTGTCAAAGGCAAAAGTCTTGAGGCAAAGTTGATGCTGATGATTGAGAAAGACATTGGTGATGTCCAAGACTGCTCTCCAAAACCAGGAGTCACTGCAGGGAGTTGGGAGCAGCGGGCTCTGGAGCCAGGACATCCACCAAAATGCCAGGATGGGATGGAGGTTGGGATGCTGGGTGGAGGATCTGCATAGGCATGAGGATGGATAAGCTGTGGAGCAGGGTCAGGGGGCAAGCCAGGACTCAACACTGGGCATGGTGACATCCAGGGATGTCAGGTTGAAGGCAGGGTCACACTGGGATGCTGGCATGGGACAAAACGTCTCCTTATGGACAGCTCCTCCTGGGAGTGGGGCTTAGGTCTCTCCTCTGCTCCTCAAGGGCTTGCAGCACTTGAAGGACCCCAGATCTTCACACGAGTGGACCTCACGTCCTGCTTATCCTATGGAGCAAACATGAAATAAGCAGAGCTCTGCATATGGGACAAAGTTGCTTGCTAACCCACTAATCTCTCCCAAACTTCAGCAGAATCCCAGCAATTCCACTTAAATTGGATTTTATATGAGCAGCTCTGGCCCTGCAACAGTTTAGGTGGATGCTCTTCTCCTTAGCTTCTCTGTGTGCAAGGGCACACTGTGATTTGTATTCGGGATAACCCTTGTCCATGACTGACCTCCTTCCCATAGGAGTTGGGCACGACGTTCCGCTTTCCTCCCAGCTGATCCATCGCCTTTGGAAACCTGCTGGGCTTCGGAGCTGCCGGAGATGAAAGGAGGACGTTAACAAGAGCCATGCTGAAAAGAACAGGGCACAGAAGGGATAATTTCATTTGAAGAGCCACAAGCTCAGGTCGTTCTGAGAACGGTGAAATTCATTACGCCAAATCACCTGCAGAGTCCTCCAGCTGATGCCTCTTAATGGGAAACATTGTCCCCGAAACCTGGGGAAACTGGAGCACCGTGGGGTGTCTCAGGGTGACCAGAGAGCCTGTTGCGAGCAGCACGTTTGCAGAGCAAGCAAATGCATCTCCTGGCATTGCAGGCAGCCAAGCAAGGCCGGGAAAGGTGCATTAACCACCCCTTTATATTGCATTTGACAGGAATTACGTAGTCACAGCATGCAGCCATGTCTTTTTTTCTTTCTTTTTTTTTTTTTAAAAAAAAAAGAGGGAAAAAAAAGTAGTTGTATGCCTTTCTAAGGATTTTGCCTGCTCGGGAGATGAAATGCCTTGTTAGCAAATTGCCCTGCTGTCCCTGCCGGAGCTGACGCGGTGCGCGAGGAGGAGCCGCCGTGTTTTACTGGAAGGCGCAGATGCTGAAATCGCAGCAACGTTGCTCTTTTGGCCCAAAAGAGGAAGGGCAGCAGCAAGGCTAACGCTGCTCCTGGCCCTTGCAGCTCGGCATCCTCGTTGCCGCAAAAATATATGTATTTTTGCATTGTTTTGCCCTATTACCTGCCTTTTTGCAGGGTTCGGCAGCTCTCGCTCCAGAGGAAATAGGAAAAATCCAGCGCCCTACAAAGGATTTTTGCATCCACTGGGAAGTGGGATTTGCACTGAGCCTGGGCTCCAGCCTGCAGCTTTGCAGGGAGGGCCCCGGGCCCCCCTTGCCTTACGGTGCACGAGATTTTCCCAAACACTTGGGAAAAGAGGATTTAGCAGTTTTTTTTCTCTTCTATAGAGGAAAATCTTGCTGTAGATTCAGCTCTTTTCACGTCTTCCAGCTTTATGATTATTCTTTTCTTGCTTTGCAGCTTCCCTAGCTCTGGGAACGCGCTAGGGAAGAGCGCAGCGCAACGGAGAGGCAAAGCCGCTTAAAAGCAAAACCGAAAAAAAAAAAAAAGACCTAAAAAAAGAAAAACAACAAACCCAAACCCTGCAGGGTTTGTGCCTTGCTCCTGGATTTATTTTTCCTCTGCCAGCTCCAAGTGGCCGCGTTGGATCCTGACCTCCCATTTGAAGCTGTCGCTGCCTCCAGCGCTCAGTGTCCCGGGACAAACTTGGTCTTTCCTCGAAGCTGCCCCGGCCCTGGGCACAATTTGCACCCGGAATTTGCTTGCAAATAACTCTTGCCCAAGGGCAATATCGCAAATAACAAATTGCAATAAGGGCAGGCCGGGGGAATGGGTCCAAAGAGGTCGGGAAGGGAGGAGGCAGCTCCAAAGTGTCCCGTGGAATCCCGTTGCTCCGGGAATTGCACCTTAGGGAATTGCCCGTGCTTTTCCCAGGCCGCTGGTTGTGCAAATCGGGGATGCTTTAATGAACCGTCTCGTTTAATCACTTCCCCTCCACGGCGCAGATGGTGGCGGGGGAAAGGGGGGGACAGATGTTCGTCACCAACCCTTGGTAGAACCTGGGGTTCCCGCACGAAGCCCCTGCCAGGAACTGGGAGGCACTGGGAAAACGGGAGCCTGCAGCATCCCGGCATTCCAGGTGCAGGATTCCACGGAGCAGGGCAAGGGGAGCAGAGCTGGGCCCCTCTCCGGGCTGCACCGGCATGCAGGGATTAACCCTGGCCCCGGAGCAAGCGTTCCCGCGGGGATGGGATTTGCACTGCTGACGTCATATTCCTGGGCTTTTGATTTTATGTGATTTTTAAGCAAAACAACTGCTTTTGGAAAGCAAACAAATAAATAAATAAATACATGAAATAAAGCAATTCACTGTTTCTATAATTAGGGAAATGGTGTCGCTGGCAGCCGGCCGGGTTTCCTGCCGACAGCGCGAGCGCTCGTCACCTGCCTGGGACTCCAAATACGCCCGATCGTGGGGATGGGAACAGCTGTTTTAGGAAACACGTCGCTCTTCCCTGGGGAACAGAAAAAAAAAAAAAAAAGAAAAAAAAAAAAAGTAAAAAAAGAGGGGAAAAAAAAGGAGAAAAAAGAGGGGGAAAAAAAGGAAAAAAATAAGGGGAAAAAAAAGATTGAGCTGTGCTTAAGGAATCGAACAATTGCTCAGGAGGACGTAATTAAAATCCAGGAGCTAAATATATTTAGATCCGCTGTCAGTCTGATTTATGCCGCGTGTGTTTGACTTTCTCATGTTTAATTAAAGGCCCTTGCAGGAGAGGCTGTGCGGATCTCGCGGCTCAACTTTGCAAGCGCCGCGGCCGAGTGTTTTACGAGCGAAGTGCTCGCGGAGGCATTGGAAGCCAAAACAAAGCCGAAGGAAGGAGGAGGAGCGCCGTATCGCTGCGGGAGGAGGAGGAGGAGAGGGAGGAAGGGTTGGCCTAGGGCGCTCGTGCTCCCTGCATGCAGCCTGCGCAATGGGAGCTGCCTCTGGTCTCTGATGTTGGGGAGGTCCCGTGCCCCAGTATGGGATGGTGATATCTGCAAAAAAATGAGTATTTTGCATTTTGGATTTAGCCCTTAGTGCGGTTCCTGACGGGATATTTTGCATTTTGGATTTAGCCCTGGGTGCTGCTCCTGACTGGAGTATTTTGCATTTTGGATTTAGTCTCTGGTGCTGTTCCTAATGGGATATTTTACATTTTGAATTTAGCCTTTGGTGCTTTTCCCAATGGGATATTTTGCATTTTGGATTTAGCCCTTAGTGCGGTTCCTGACAGGATATTCTGCATTTTGGATTTAGCCCTCGGTGCCGTTCCTGCAGACCCGTCAGTGCCCCTCGGTCTCCCTGCTGGACAGAGGGAAGGATGGATGGGATCTCCATCCTGTCTCCAACTCGGTGCATTGGAGGAAACCCTCATTGGAGACCAGCGGGCAGAAAAGCAAAATCCAGCCGCTCCGAAAGGGAAAAAGAAGGAGCAAACGGTGGATTTTGCGCCCGGTGCCAGCCCAGGATGTCACCGCCGTCCCCGGGTGCCTCCGCGATGGGGCTCATTAGCCGCTGTCTCAACGCGCCTGGAGCTGTGTAAACATCCCGCGGGCTCGGCGCTTTTTCCGCCCTCCGGCATTCCCGAGGGAGCGCCGGCTCCTTTTCCAGCCCGCGGCGGAAAAACTTTGGGCAGCAAACCCGAAGTTTCAAGCATTTCTACGTTTCCAAATCAAACATAAGAGTACATACATTAAAAACCAAATTTCCCCGCTTTGCTCAAGCCTGCATCTGTTTCTGTGCGAGATCTTGCAGCAGGGCTTGGCATTCCCAAGACACGGAGGTTTCTGCACACGGAGCACGGTGACCGTGTCCTAACCAGAGTATTAAGTGTCCCTGCAGGCAGTGGAGTCAAAGGGACATTTCTCGGATGTGATTTGCTTCCTCTTGGCACGGACAATTTCAATGATCCCCAGGGCACCTCCGAGGTCCTTGCAGCTCCATCCATGTAGCTCTCAACAGGCTCCTGTTCCTCCTGGATGCAGAGGTCGCAGCTCAGCGATGCTGCTGCTTCCTCCACAGGCTCTTGGTTCCTTGCTTGCATCCAGAGGCGCTTATTCCCAGTAATCCCCAACCTTCCTCTGCAGTGCACAGAGCTGGTTGGGAAAATGCAGGGGTCCCAAAGGATGGAATCGGCTGGAGGAGATGGGGAAGGTGGCCAGAGATGTGGCCCTTCATGACCAAGGTTCCTTGGAGGTCCCATCCATAACAGTCGGTGCTCATACACCCCCATCTCAACATTCCCAAGCCGCATCCACAAGGATCTCACCAGCTTGTGACCCTCTTGGGCAGGACCCCAAAGCTCTCGGCCTCAAGGACCTTTGGCAGAGGAGTTCTTGGAGCTCGAAGTTCCTGCCCTTTCCTGGAGCCGCAGACACGCGCTTGGCGCACGCTGGAGACCTCCGTGTCCTCAGGCCTCCAGGTCGGGAGGCGCGTTCCCGGGAGCAAGCCAGGAACCCCGCCGAGCTTTACGTGGCCCCCGGATTTCCATAGTAACCCAGCACCTCCACTCCCCGGTATATTTTAACCAACGATGACATGTTCCTATCCGCACGCCTCCTTATATAGCCCTCTGGGACACTGTGGATTTTCTCCCGCCATCCTCCTTTGGATGGCTGGAGCCCTTCCAGCAACGCGGAATTCTCTTGGAAAAGGCTGGCCCCTGGCGCTCCGAGTACTTTGTTTTCTTTCTTCAGTATCCCAGGTCCAGCAAACTCCGCTGGCTCCAAGGATTGGGATCCGTGGGCAGCGTGCCGGGGTGCCCAGGACCCCCTGCTCCTCCTCAGGGATGGGGCTCCCCAATTCCCCACCACATATAGGGTCGATGGAGAGGGTTTCTCACAACATCTCAAGGTGCAGCCCGCAGCATCCGGATCCCTCCGAGCCTTTCCCGCTTGGAGCTGTGGACGTGCTCCAAGGAACCGCCAAGTCACCCCAGTGCCCAAATCTTCCCAGTGACACCCCATTTCCTGGCACTGGAGAGCTCCAGGGTGCTGCAGAGCGCCCCACGGACAAATCTCCGCTCGGAGGGATGAGAGCCACTGCCAAACGCCTGGAAAATATGCCCGGGATTTGCGACCGTCAGCACTTTTGTTCTCCTTGCCAGAAGTGTTTCTATCCCCTGGGCAGGAGGCACAGCGGGAGTCGCAGTTATTTAGGGTTATTTTTACCCTTCCACTGTCAGAGGCTCCATGATCCGGGAGTGCATCCCACGTGCCGGGCTCCTGCACGCCGGGATGGATGGGACGGGAGGATGCCGGCCCCACGGATGGGTCTCGGCGTTGGGACCACGATGCTTCACTGCCCTCTAAAGGGGGGAATCAAACAGAAAAGTCTGCCTGGCTGGATTTTCCCTTGGGAATTCCAGGCCTGCAGCAAGATGCAGGTGTGCGTGGCTGCAGGACACGTCGATCCGCACGTTCCCACGTTCTCCTGGGGTTGCAGCTCCAGCTCTCCCAGCATCCAGGGGCTGCCCCCAAAGCCCTGCAAAACAACCCACGAAACCACATGGGAAAACAGGGATACGCTCGATGCCTCGGCAAGAGTTCTGGGAGGGAAAATGGGTCCGGAAAGAATCGTGGTTCCAGCCTGTTCCTACCCCAACGCCATCAATTGCTGCTTTATAGCCCTTAAATCCATCTCGATGCTTTCAGAAAGGTTCTTTCCGAGGACACGCTGGGAACGGCCTCTGTGCTCGGTGACGAAGCAGGTCCCAGGCTAAAAATACGCTCTGCATCTTGCATCCGTGGTTAGAAAAGCTCCGCTGCCAAACGCGCTGCTCGCCCTTCCTGGGACACAGGGCATGGGATGGGATGGTGGGACCTCCGTGGTGGATGTGAATTCTTCAGGATGTGGCTCTGCATGCCCCAAACTCTCCATCACTGTGTTGCATGTGGCAGATGTGACGTTGTCCAGGGTTTTCCATGTGCCGCTGAGCTGGAAGGATGAGTTGGCCTTGGAAAACCTGATGAAATCCTCTGGATTGAGCACCTGAGATGTTGGATGTAGTCACCCAAGAACGAGATGGGGAGCTGAAATAGCAGCACAAGAACAAATAGGAGCTCAGCAAGTGCCACACAAGCGCATGGTTCATGCAGGGTGCCCTCAAACCATTAAAAAAGGCAGGTTGGCTTGGAATAAAGGAATATTTCACAGCTAATGCAAGGTTCACGGATCCTGGGGCTGCGCTGCTGAGCTCATCTACATTGCAAGCTCATTGTTTTGCTGGTTTTTGGGGTTTTTTTGCTTTGTTTTTATTTTCAGTGCAAGTTGTTATCTCCACCTGACTCCTGGAGATGGAAAAGAATAAGTAGCAGAAACCTTCTCGGAGATGGGAGACCATGAGGAGGTTGGTGACCAGAGAGACATCATGAGGAGTGGGTGACCAGAGGGACCTCATGGGGGGCTGGGTGGCCACGGGAAGCTGGGTGACCAGGGGGACATCATGGGCAGCCTTTGGGCAGATGGTTACCTTTCCATCCTGCAGGATTACTCCTGCGTACCTCAAAATATCTTCAGGACCAGAACCTGGACCTGAAGGTTTAGGAGGTTCAGGACCTCCATGATCTGCTGATTTCCACCCAAAATCTCAAACCTCAGGGGCCCATCCCCTGAATCGACACACTATCCATACAAGAACCTCTCTGGGGTACATCAGGAGCCATTGCAAGGTCACAAAGCTTTCCAGGAAGACAAAGTAAATGGGGCGAAAATGGTGCCATTAATGAATTTTCGCGTAGGTCTGAAGGAAATGGATGTCTCCTGGCGCCTGATCTTTGCACCGCTGGTGCAAAGTGCCTCTCTGCCTTGTACTTGTTTTCCCCGTGAGTGCTAAGCTTGGAGCTCGGCCAGGAACACGTCCTGAAAAGCGCGCACGACTTTGCCTCGCCGCAAGTCACCGAGGATGGGAGCTGAAAGTGATTTTAGAAGCAAACTAAAAAACCCAAGAACATTCCCATGTTCTAAAAAAAAAAAAAAAGCTAAATCCAGGCTTTTTGAAGTCCCGCAGTGGTCCCCATTAGCTCACTCTAATTGGATGAAATGTGCTTGCTGGGGGAACGACGAGGAGATAAGTCTAAAAGGGTGATTTAACTTCAGATGTCAGGGAGTGAGGGGGAAAAAAGAAAATCAATAAAAAGCTGCTAAAAACATCTCTCGCCTTCCAGAATAGCTACTATAAAGAGCCCCTCATCGCCGGGGCGGTTTTGCATTTCAAATCAGGCGCTGCGTGCATAAATCCATCGCAGGCCTTGGAGGAGGCTGATAGTGAACCAGATAAATGGGAAACAGCTCGGGGAGCTGCAGGTTGTGAGAGAAGAAGGGTGAGCGCGTGAGAATGAGTGGGGCAGGTCCATTGGTGGTGATTTGGACGCCCCGTTCACGCCGTCCCTCCCAGCAGCTCCAGTGGAGGTGGAGGCATTGGAGGGTTGCAGCTGCACGTGGTGGGTGCAAGCTCTGCACCAGCCCCTGCAAGCGAGCGTCCAGGTTGGATTCTGCATCCAGGTAGGATTCTGCGCCCAGCTTGGGCAGGAGGCTTGTCCATGGCCATGCAGGCTGTCCCGGTGCCACCAGGCAGCCCGGAGCACACGGCAAGCGTGGGTTGACCTGATGGCTCTTCCTCCCATTCCGATCTCATTGCCTCATATCTCATTAACCGTAGAATCACAGAATGCTTAAGGTTGGAAGGCACCTCAGAGGTCATCGAGTCCAACCCGCCTGCACACGCAGGGTCACCTAGAGCACGTGGCACAGGGCTGCATCCAAGTGGGTTTTAAACATCTACAAAGAAGGAGACTCCACAACCTCTCTGGGCAGCCTGTTCCTGGCCACATCCTTCCAGCCTTGGCCTCTCTTATCCACCCAACAAGGCTGCTTGGAGGAAAGCAGCACCCTCAGAAATCGCCCCACACGGTGTCTTTACTCTTGTGGTCTTGTGCTTCGTTTTCCGATTTATTTTCCTATTGCGGCTATGGGGAAACCAGCGGCTTTTGGGGCGGTGTGGGGCAGTGCGGGTGCCGGCTCTCACGCTCTGTACTCAAAAAAGCTGTCCCGGATTTCCCTCTCCTGGGCAGTGACCCTCTTCCCGGAGGGGAAGGTCTGGTAGGTGCGCAGGTTCTCCGGGGACACGCGGAAGAGATGCCACCGGGTCTTCCAGCTCAGGGGTGGCCTGGGGAGGAAGAGAGCAGGAAAACATGGTTACAGGGCAGGGGGAAATGGAGAGACCCATCGGTTCTCTTCAGCTCTTGCCAGACCCCGTCCGCAGGGCTGTGTCCCATCCGGGGCTTCCTGGGGTGGGAATGACGTGGATCTGTTGGAGCAAGTCCAAGTGAAGTCCAAGCAAGTGAAGATGACAGAGCTGGGGTGTAGCACAGGATGGCCAAGGAGAGTTGAGTTTGTTCAGCCCAGAGGAGAAGACAAAGCGGGTTTTATTAGTCCCACCAACAACCCAAAGAGAAGGCAGGAGCCCAAGGATGCAGAGACACCAGGATTGGGGAAGGGAATACCATGAGGATGGTGGCAGACCCTGCTGGGAGGTGCATGGTGACAGGACGAGAGGCCACGACCCAACCAACAACCGGCCTAGAAGACCCCATTGCCCCAAAGCAATGTTGGGAGAGCACAAGGGAGAGGGACGTGAGTGTCCGTCCATCCGTGCTCGTGGACAACCCGGGGCTCGCCAGCCCCCTGACGGCCAGCCGAGGGCTGTTTCTGGGTGTAAATACTTCGTTTTTCTCCCTGTTGAGCTGAACGAAGGCGGCACTAGAGGGCACCCATGCATTTCTGCTGGCCGCTGCACCCAGCTTCCTCCCAGCAGTGCAGGGCCTTATAGTGCAACCGGGTATAGGTTGTCTGCTCTACACTCTTTTTCCTAAAAAAACTGCACTGAATTTGCCCAAATAACCCGAGTTTTGACCCTCTGTGCCGCTGCCCAAAGGGCCGGATGGGAGAGCAGTGCTTGGCACTCACAGGTCCAGCGGGTGAGGGTATCGCTCCCTTTCCTTTGGGGGCAACACGAAGTAGGGAACGGCATGAAGAGCCCCAGTCTTGTCTTGGTAGAACTTGCGGTGCTGCTGGGCCAACTAGAAGCAACAAAGAACAAAATATTTAGGGTTTCGTGCATCAAAGTGTGCCTAGCAGCGGTGCAAGCAGCGGTGCATCAACCCGTTTGTCTCCTGCTCTTCCAGAGCCTGGCTTGCGGTGGGATTTCATGCATAGTGCAGGAGCTCCAGGAGCAAGTGATCTCCAAGGTGTCCCTGTTGTTGGAAGCCACGGTGGGAAGCAGTACCCACGATTAGCTTCTTGATATCCATGCTCGTCTTGTTAACATCCATGCTCATCTCCCGGATCCGGCAGTTTTGTGGCTCTGCAGGCAGCATCCATTGCATTCGGGATGCTCCTGTCCCCTCCAGGCTTGGGCCAGTCCCCAGTGCAATCCGTGGTGCAGTTCCCAAGTACGTGCATGGGTTTGGGCTCCATGTGCCCCTGCTGTCACCAGGTGGCCCCTCACCTGGTAGAAGGTCCTCAGCTCGTCCCCACGGCTGAGGCTGGGGTGGAAAGGCAGTGGGATGTGCGGGTGCCGGGGACGGCCCTGCGAGCGGCACGCTGGGCGGCCAGGCAGGAGATGGCGGCTCTGCTTGGGAATGGCGCGCTGGGAACCTTGGAGGTGTCTCATGGCCGTGTCCCTTGAGGTGTTCCCGGTGGGAAACATGGTGTTCGGGACAAGGCCTGGGAACCTGCAGGGAAAGCAGGAGCTCAGTCCTCCGCTCAGGTCAGGACAGAGCCAGAACGTGTCCTCTGCCCCAACCCACTCATGTCTATCAGTACCCACCTCGGCTATCCATCGCATCCCATGAGTTGTGCATTGGAGCATCCGCTTGTCACCAGCATCATCCTCGGCATCAACCCTCCCTCGTGTCCCTCAAGTGTCACCAAATCCCAACACTCCTCCATTTCCAGTATCTTCTTAAATCCTGATGTTTCTCCACTTCTAGTATCTTCTGAGGACACCCTTGGCCAGTAAAGTCCCTGTCCTTCGAGCCATGTCACTCCCTTCTTCTGGCCTCTCTTTTAAGGACTCTGATAGTTTTGCCCCAAGAGAAGGTCGCTAACTAGGATTCCTGATTCCATCTTTTAAATTAATCCTGATTTCTGGCCACCTGGTACACAGAGGCAACCAGTGCAATAAGGAAGCAGGAGGTTCACACTTTGCTTGATAGTCAATTAATTGCCTGCATCTTTCAAACCAGAGAAGGGATCACATGTGCGGTAAGTTACAGACCCATCATTCCTAGGATGATCTGTCCGGATAGGAGAGACCAACCAGGAAATGAAGGTCTCCAGTGTCTGCAATGCCAGGAACATGGATGCAAAGATGCAAGAGGGACCAACACCATCTGCACACCCAGCCCTATGGAGAAGAGGCCAAGAAGGGGCCAAAGGATGGAGGAAGAGATGAATTTGGTGTGGTTCACCAAGACAAGAGCTTCTCCAGGTCTATGGGAGGACCAAAAGCTCTCGGCACACCTGAGAAGCCCGTCTCACCTGCAGGTGGTGTGAATTATTCACTGTGGTATGTGATACGCAGAAGCAGGTGAGAAAATCCTCTGCTTCATTGAAATAAAGGCAACCTCTGACCCATGTAAAATGGCTCTAGGAACAGGAGGATGTTGGGCTGCAATTTCATTGATGGAAGTAGTGGAAGACTAGGAGGGACTAGGCAGCCCTGGGGCTCAGCAAAGCCAGAGCATCTGTCCCTTTGGGGATGGTGACCTCCTGGTCCCTCCGTGTGCCACAGGCAGCCCTATAGTGCGGAGGTGTCCACCTCCTGCGGGGATGGAGACCAGCTCCTGGCTTCTAGACCCCCAGATCCCTTGGGATGGGGATGCAATGCCAGAAGAGAGTCCTTCAACATGATTAGGGACTGGCGGTAACCTCAGGGGCAGGAGCAGCTTCTGAGGGTTTTGTTCCCACCAAAACGGTGTCTGCTACACCGGGGGTCAGGTCTGTTCCTCTCCAGCCCCTTGTCCCTTCTGTGCCCTGGCGAGTCCCCCCCGTACCCTGTGTCGTCCCATGCAGGACGTGGGGTGCAGGATGCAGGGAAATGAAGAGGTGCAGGGTCCTGGTTGGGGGTGCACTTGGAGTCCTTGGGAAGGACCGTGCAGGAACCTTGGGACAAGGTGTGGCATCCAGACAGGGTCCTGGGACTGAGGACAGGGTCCGTGCAGGCTCCCAGGGCAGGATGCGGGATCCCAAGGTGGGAAGTGGGATCAGTGTGGGGTCCCAATGATGGGTGCAGGGTCCATGCAGGCTCTCAGGGCTGGATGCAGGATCCCAGGGCAGGATGCAGGATCCCGAGGTGAGAAGAGGGATCAGTGTGAGGTCCCGGGGCTGGATGCAGGGTCCATGCAGGCTCCCGAGGCAGGATGTGGTATCCTGGGGCAGGGTACATGATCCTGAGGTGGGAAACGGGATCAACATGGGGTCCCGGGGCTGGATGCAGGGTCCATGCAGGCTCTCAGGGCTGGATGCAGGATCCTGGGGCAGGATGCCGGATCCTGAGGTGGGAAGTGGGATCAGGGTGGGGTCCCACGGCGTGATGCAGGGGATGTGCCGGCTCCC
>JAVCKT010078867.1:0-14977 GCA_032273925.1 Rhynchotus rufescens
CCCCAGTTAAATATGGAGGAATCGATTCTTAATCCACTTTTATATATCTGCTCCCCCCATGCCTTACTTTGCTGACTTGGGAAAAACATCTGGTTTTGGCAAGCTCACAAATGCCCATGCTGTAGCCCTAGAGAAAGTGTCGTCCATCTCTCACTATAAATGGCCATTCATTTCATCAAATAAATTAAAAAAATAAAATAAATTAAAATAAAATAAATTAAATTAAAATAAATTAATTTCATTGCAAATTATTCATTTTTTAGCCATGCTTGCAAATGAAACTAGATGTGCGAGGATACTCATTCACATGTGCTGTCTGCCTGTGCGTGTGTCCATCTGTCCCACTGCTTCCTCCCTGAGACACTCCTTTTATCTGTCCACTCCTTCTTCACTAAGAATCTTCTGAATATATTGGCCAGCTCCAACTGAGTGTCATACTGGAGCAGCAACCTCAAAGAAATGTGACCTCAGAGATTTGCTGTCCACACTTCACGACAACGAGCTGGATCAAAGAGAAAGTTCCTGGATGGTGTTCATAAGAGGAGGATGAGATTTTGTTTCTCTTGTCCATGCAATCTTTCTTCTCCTAGGCAGGACATATCTTGAAAACACTTGAAGGACCAGATGGATTGCAGGCCTCATGCATCATGGTAATTCCTGCCTGCCAGCTTCTTCTATATGTTATATTCTGTCACATTCTGTTATAATGTGATCACCCTCCCTTTATCACTCAAAGGCAGATGTTACATACAAGAACAGGAAACAAACAAACAAACAAACAAACAAAAGAAAAAGCCTTCACAAAGACCTCTCAATTCCTTTCTTATGCCCAAAGTGCTTTTTGTGCCATTTTGGTCACTTTGTTCTCTGGTGCCTTATTCTAAGAGGGAAAGGAGCAGCTGCCTCCCCTGCATGCAATGGAGCAAGCCAAGAAGCTGGTTTCACTCTAACATGGGGACAACAGACACAGCAACCTGCTGTGGTTTTACCATGCTCACCGTTCTACCAGCTCTGTGGCCAAACCCAGCTCCTCCAAGGGCTTTTGATCCTCCAGACTCGGCCCTGTCGGTGCTTGTTTTCATCCGTGCTGCTGGATGGAGCACGAGTTGTGTCCCAACACCACAGCACGTGTGTCAGTGCTGGCAGTGGGATGCTGCCAGAGCCATGACTGCGCGCTGCCTGGCTCCAACAAAATCCCAGTCTCCATTTCAAGAGCCACTGTGCCTTTGAGGTGCTAATTGGGTTTTTATAAGCTCCTGCACCGCTCTTGTGTGAGCAACTTGGAGGACTCAGCAAAAGAGTCATTAAGCAATTCTTTGAAGTGCAGCTATTATTACCTAAAACGCTAAGCACGATTTAATGCTTCCAAATTGTGTTCACTTGCATCCAGCCGCACGCTACGCACACCGGGTTTGCTCTTGGATGTGCATCTGGCACGTGAGAGCACACAGGAAAGGGAGAAGGGGAGGTTTCAACCTCTGCTTTGTTTACATCCCGTATGGATCCAAGGTATTCACCTGGAATCAGAGCCCCAGCAAACGCTCCTGACAGCAACACCAAATTACACGTTTGCAGCTGTGTTTACATGTTTTCTTTCTGGTCCCCTTCAGCAGATGCTGCAAGACTGGGAGTGAAGTCCTCCGCTCGCAGGATGCTGCCAAGAGCAGCGTGGATCCTACCTTGGCTTTCTGTCTCCATGGTGATGGGCCTGCGTCATCCTTTGAGCGCAGCAACCTCAACCTATGCAAAATCTGGCCTCGTTTTGGGATCCCAGGGTGCGACCAAGTGCAGTCGAGTTCTTCTGAGCCTGCCAACTGCTCTTAGACTGCCACATGCTGCTGTGCACCCAGAGGAGGGTGCTGGCCCCTGGGGACAGCCAGTCACATCAGATGCACGGTGACCTGCAGTCTCCCTGATGGACACACGGTCATGAGAGTGAGGAACATCCTTGGGTGCTCAGACCAGGTCTGTGGAACCCAGGAAAGGGGATGCCAGGTTACCTCCATCATCACGTACCTACAGTCCAATGCACTCAGCAGCATCGCTGCTCTGTGGTTAACCAAGATGAGAAGTGGCTTCACCATCCTGCCCTTCCTTGCCTGCAAGAGGAGCTTCAGGTGCTCTCTGGTGTTAGTGCTCTTCAGACTGACATTTCAGAGAGCTTCCTGGTGCTTCAAGCTCTCAGATTAGAGCCGCTACTTGAATCCTAAGGATAGGGCACCTTATCAAAAATATCAGTTGCAGGTTGCTCTCCTTTTTTCTCTGCTATGTGTAAAGAAACCCTCAAGGCAGAAGGTGAGACCACACTGGGCCGAGGAATGCTTGAAATGCTTCCTGGCAAGGCTGAGAAGGTGGTTGGTGACAGAGACATGGTAATTCTCCCTCATTTGGCACCTCTTGTGCAGACAGATGTGGCGTCCTTGTTAATTCATCTCAATTCTTATGCTAATGCTGTGCCCAGAAAGGGAAACAGGAGAGAGGTCTGAGTATCTGTTCAGGGGAAGGGAAAAAAAAAAAAAGAGAGAAGATCGAGATGCTCCTCTGTGCTCTGCTCACAGGACAAGCAAGAACCAGCTCACTTTTGGCATCAGTGCGGGCTGGAATAGAACGCCACATCCTCAAGATGGTTGTGGACTGGTCCTCCTGGAGCAGGAGAATTTTGAGGCAGAGCATATTCGGGGGTCTTGGAGGGGAGAGGGAAGATAAATGTATGGGGTTTGTTTGAGGTATCTATCTGTGACCATCATGGCTGTCTCAGGCCAGGGTCCACCTCTTCAGCAGCTACTGCTCCATGTGGGTGTCCTTTTCTAAATCACCATACCTCGATGACCAGGGTAATTTTCTGAACCTCAAATTAAGAAGTAGGAGACGCCCCTCTTCTCCTAAGCCCTTGGTTAGGGTTAATCCTGTATTTATACTAGACAAGAACTAATCAAATAAATGAAGTACTAGGACACGGCAACAGCTAATATCTTCATGCAGAGTTTCCCATTAGCATATGTAGGATTACATCAATTCAATTCAGGCCTGAAGAGCAAAGATTAACCATTCCTGTGGCCCTTATCTCTTAATCAGACTCCTCCAGAAACCTCGCTGCCGCCTTCCTCCCTTCCCCCACTTGCCCTCCACTCTCCCCAGGCACTAGCTGCGTGTCCTGAAGGAGAAGCACAAGGAGAGCAGCTTAAGGATATTGCACACAGCAAACAGCATCTCCATTGCTGACAATTAGAAAGAAGAATTGCCCTTCCTAGTAGCTGCCATCATCTGTCTCCATCAGAGGAGCGGATTATGTGGGAGATGGTGAGGCTGGCCTAGCAGAAATAAAGTCTGACCCAGAATCTGCAGCCAGGACAAGGTCACTGACCCACTTACCGCTCAGCCCCTATGTGCCACAGACACTTGCAGCCCTTCTTTTAGGGCAGAAGAAGGGATGCTCCCTCCTAAGGTTTCCGGTTGGTCCCGAGTCTGAGCAGATAGGAGGAAAAGAAATTAAATGGCCTGGGGAGGAATCAGGCAAGTGACACAATTAGTCTCTGCCACCCCATGCTCTGACATTGATCTTCTTACGCCACATTGCAACATCATGAAACTCCTTGGGACTTGATGGGCCTATTCTGCAAGAGAACATGTTTTAGAAATGCATTGATTTATGCTCAGATGGAGGCCATGATTCTAACCAGAAGAGACTAACCAAGCAAGCAAGGACACTCCTCTCTGCAAAGCCAGGTGGGCTGGTTGAGCAGAGGAGCTCACAGGAAAGACTTTGATCTCTCAGCTCCCTCTGGTTCCCAGGCTGCAGGCCAGACTATGCCTTGGCTGAGAACTGGACCTAGCCAAGAGAATGATCTGATGGAGAGAGACCTTGGGATCCTGAGAGCAAGGAGCACCCGGACATGGAGCATGAAGGTGACAGAGGTCAAATTCATCCTTACAGCATCCGCAGGACCCTCTGGAAAACCTGTGGGCAGGCCTTTTTTATTTTTGATATTTTTTCTTTTTTTTTTTTTTCTTCTTTTTCCAGATGTATTTACAGGCACATGCCTGAGCATCATCCATGCATGAGCACATCTTTCCATGCAGGAAATCCCAAAGCTAAAATTCCACTTAGGAATAATCCCCTGGCCTTTTCCATGCACAGAAAGGGGAGGTCCAGCTACACTCCCCCTCTCCAGGAGGATTATCTGAAGAAACGTCTGCAAGACAACCCTCGCAAACACCTCCTCCTCCAAAAGCAGTTTTCCTCCCTTGGTTGTTCTGAGAGTGACTAAAGGCCTCAGGATTTTGCCCACAAATAATAAAAAACAGGTGCAGAAGTAGGAGAGGTTTGCCAGCTCCATTACTCCCTTATAGCTCCTGGCAGTTTCAGAAGCAGCCTGGCTTTGTATAGTGCAGGTCTGGTGTGCTAAAAATGCAAATACTCTATATGCACTCTAGGTTTTATTCACATTGCAAGAATTCCTGAGTTCAAAGGAAACCCAGCAGCAAGCATCTCTGCCAGATTACCTGAGAGGAAGCAATTGCATTAGTATAATCTTGCACTGCAAAAATGCTAACTTTTACGCTAGTCACTTGATCTACAGAGAATAAATTCGCCAGATTGAATTGACAGTGGAAATTTCTGGGCAGTCGTCCTGTTCCAGTTTCCCATATGTACTTACTCTCAGTCGTGATTGTATTATTATTTTTATATTCTCAGTCTATATTAACCTGTTCCTGATATCACCATAACACAGTGACCGTTGTTTGTGCCACATACGGAATAGCAGAGAGTACTGAGCAACAGAAAGACCAGAATTAAAGGCTAAAAAAGGCTGGTCTGACTGTCCAGTCTTGACTTTTTGCTAACACTAGCCAGAGAAATCTTACCAGGCCTGTCCTCAGCAAGTCCATCTCAATATGACCCATTATAACATCTTTTTGGGGGGGAAAGAAAATCTGCCTTCCATCTAGTTTCACACACATGAAAACTATTAATTTTGGAAGGCACTAATTTCTCCAGCTTAAGGAGAAAACATAATGTCAGATATGAACTCAAAATAGAGGTAAAAAATATGTTGGAAGAAGGAGGGGAAATGGATCCCAAACCCAAAGCTTGTGGCAGCCATGGGCACCCCAAGCAGTGCCCAAACATCTAAATGAGCCATGGCTGAGCACAGTCAATACAGAGGATAGCACAAAATAGCAACAAAGAGACCAAGCTGATCAGATGCTTGGAGAAGGTCATGGTTTCCAGGAGAGGTCCTAGTTCACAAGAGATATTCAGTCTTGCTTTGTATTGATGAGGGCCTGTGCACCTTAAAGCAGCATTGACCACTGACAACTGGCTCTTCTTCCCCTTCGTCACAGAGGGAAACTGAGGCATGAAGCTTATTAGACTAGTTCAGAAATTCACAGAGAAAGTCTACATCACCACCAGGAACTGAAGCTTGTCCCCTCTCTGTCCCCTCCAAAGAAACAAAACAGCCTCACGCACAGGAGCAAAATCACTGCACAGAGCAGAAGACAGGAGGGTCTGCTACCTCTCCAAACTTCAAGAGCAGCCTTGCAACAGCCACTTAACTGAGGATAAGTCTTGATTTTTATCTTCTCATGGCACTTTCATACTGTGCTCTGCAACAGCACAGTTCTGAGACAGCCTGTGGATGTTTTCCTCACCAAACCAAACGTGTCCAGCTTTTGCCCATCAGAGCTCACTGCCTTTTGGCTCACCTTGGAATATCTTCCAGCATCAACCTTGCATTCTTCTTTTGTTTTTTTTTTTTTTTTTTTTTTTTGTGCGGATAAAGCCAAGCTCCAAAAGGTGCACTTTGGGGCTTTTCCAAATGCCTGTCCCACCACGACATCCCTCCTATCAGATCTCTAGCACGCATAGTGACAGAGCTCACTTCTGGAGCAGAAATACCCCTCCAGAAAAGCTTTTGGTGGAGCAGGCAGTAATTGCAGAAAAAAAAATGGGCGATGGAGACCACGGCAGGCCAGGGGGAGCTCGATTCAGAGGCATGGCCTCAGCACTGCAAGCTTCCAAGCTGGAACATCTGGCCTTTAGACATCTCTCCATCGAGGCTGTAGCCACTCCATATCAGTCATGAATTGCTCGAATGGTCGTGCTGTGGTTGGGACCCGATGCTTTGGGCACACGCAGCAGGATGGAGCCAGAGGAGATGCTGGAGCCAGTGGCTCTGTGCTAATGGTGCTGGTAGCACGGGCACCAGCCCCACAGCAATGACCCCCCCAAGCCTCTCTGCTAAAAAAGCCACCCCGGGGGCAATTCCAGCTGTTAGCATGAACACATTCTACATGCAAAGAAAATAAACCCTCGTTGAGGTATGATTAAGTTTCTTTCTATTTCCCAGCACATCACACAGTGCCCTCTGGTGCACGCTCAAGTGAGAAAGGTTTTGGGTTTCCAGCAGGGTCTCCTGCTTTCAACGTCGTTCAAAGCCTAATTCCACATTCACTCCACTTTAATTGAAAAATAGCTAATGCACGGAATTTTGGTGGGAGCCCAATGCATTTAACTTGGGATCTTTTCCAAAGTGAGGGAAGCTAGTCAGCATTAAAAAAAAATCTATGTCGTAATATTTCTCATATGACTGGTGATATTATAGGCGCAGATAGAGCCTTAGACATGACATCACAAATTTCTGTTATTTAAAGGGACAATGTCAAGTTTAAAATTAACTGTACCACTCATTCATTCATCAACATGAGACAGGGTAACAAACCTGTCTTCAATAATATTGCTCTCCACTTCCATCAAAATGAATTCACTTTAAAAAAATGTACAGTTTTCCTTCTTATTAGGACTGCAGAGAGCAAGCACATCAAAAAGCAGATCAAAATGATATCCTGGTGACTGAGCTGGGGACTGTCACCGAGGGACTCGCACCTAGTCGTGAGCAGAGGCCTGGAGAAGGCAGGAGAGACAGGAGGTGAGCCCCATTGCCCCAGGGCTCTGCTCCAGACATCATCTTGATATCCACTTCAGGCTAAAAAAGCATTCCAAGATTGAGAAACCCCAATGGAGATGCCTGGATCTCCAAGCACTGTCCTATGAGATCCTCCCATGAGCTCACCACTGCTACCTGTAACCCATCTGCTATGGCCTTCCTCCTCCTGCTTTTCTAATGCAAGATTTGGCTGGCCCACCATCAACCTGAGGAATTACCCCAAACACCTCCCACTTTGAGAGGGAAAGCTAACCCCACCAGGCAGGATTGCTCCTCCAGGAGCGTCTCAGCAAAGGTTCCTCAAGACAGGCAAGAAATGGTTGGAAACCACAGCGAGCTGTTAGTGTGTCTTGCCAGACTCTAGAAATGTATTCTCATTTCTGAAGTTCGTTGTGAAAAGCTCCAGGAACACTCTAGATTTGCAGAATATTATCAATTAGAGTCCAGGATATCAAGAGCAATCAGGCAAAATGAGCATGCCCGTTTGATGGGAAGGAAGTACAAAAGAAGAACACGTGACCAAGCTGTTCAGCCCACTGAAGCACTTAATGATGTGAGGAAGATAATTAGCACCTAAAAATGAAAAGGAAACAAAATTTGGAGATAATAGGAAAAATAGAAAGGGAAACAGTACACAGAAGATCCAGGTAAAACAAAAATTAAGATGCAAGTAGAGAAACCAAGAGATATTTTCAAAAGAGCCTCTTATTTAAGAAGCCTAAATCCTGGTATACGCAGGACTTTAGTTTCCATGGGCTGTCATGAGGTGCAGGCTTCAGAGGACCTGGCTGAAAGAATATTTAGGCCCCTGAAACATAATCTAGAGGTCAAGGGCTGCGAGTTATTCATGATGGAGAACCCCCGTGAGGTTGCCAGCAAATCTAAAAGATTCTGGCCAGAGTGAGATCAGTTCCACCTATGACCCAAATGCCTCAGTCATTTCAAAAATGTGATTTGGGAAAGCCTGAAAACTTTGCCTAAATTCCTTTTCTGCAAGTGAAAGTTACTGAGATTTTTGGCTCTGTGGCATCAATTTGAAAACTACTCCAAATAGCTCCAAGCCATTAACAAAAGCTCTGAGCAATCTGGACAGGAGCTGCACTTACATGTAGTAAATAGAGGCTAGGAACAACTAGTTCAGATCCAAAAGGGTCTAAAGGGTAGGAGGCTGCAGAAATGGGCTGGTATAACATTAAAAGAAAGGATCGAGTGATGGCAGGGAAGAAAGGAGTCCTGCCCATGGGCAATGCCACGACAATGTCTATCAGGATCATAGGGCCTGCACCATAGGGCGATGCAGGATCACAGCCAACAGGAATAACAGCAAATGGAAAAGAGAAATCTAGCAAGACTGAGAGGGAGGGATTGCTTGAGATGACCACATCCTTACACTGGTTTACAAAACAGGTGCCCAGCAAGCGATCTAAACACAGCTCCCCATTTCACAGACTTGCTATTTTTCCATCAGGAAATTAGCCTTTCACGTCCAATAATGCTGCCTAATTCTCAGCAAGTAGGTAGAGATAAATCCCTCCAGGGTCTTTTTCTTTCTTTTTTTTTTTTTCCCCCCTCCATTGTTCCTGCTCTCAAGGAAGCTTATTCTGATCCATTTGATCTCTTTATCTTGTAACCCGGTCCAGGACACCAGTGATTCTGAAGCACAAGCTCTATATGTCATTTGATTTTGCATTTCCATTCACTCAGAGAGCTTTTCCTCCCAATGATCGTCAGCCTTGTCAGCTGGTATATGCACAGGATGCACACGGGGAGGTTTTATCCATTGATGTCAGCCAGTGAAAGTCTCGGATTGCTCATCTCTTCCAAAGCCAGCTGCAGTCAGATCAATCCAGTACTTGCATCCCCAGGAGCTTCATGCTTGAGATCATAGCCGGATGCTCCTGGCTGCAATAGGCGTGTTTCCAAATGTATCTCCTCCAATGCAATGCCCTTGTGTGTTTTTAGGTCCCTTTCCAAAATTCACTGAAGTCAATGGAGAGATTCTAGTATTGCCTTTGGTGAGTAGTAGACTCAGCCTTTAGAGAGTGAGCACGCTGTAGTTCACAACTGGCTGGGCTTCAACATGGAACAAAACTACCCTTTGTCTTCTATCCAAGAGCAGTGCATTTCAAAGCCCATCAAAGCCCTTGATCACAGATTTTCACAGAAGTCTCCATCCATCTAGAAGCAGGAGAAGGAGGGAACCAGAGGGAAGAATAACAACAACAAAACCAAGCAGAAGTGTCAGATATGACTCAGCTCAAGGTCTGTGGGATTTTAGCCAGCTCATACCTGAAACAAGCTCAGCTTATTTCTCCATTTTGTTCTGTTCCCTAGCAAAACTTTATTATCTCATCCCATAAATGCAAAATGAACCTATACAGAGGAAATTTAGATGACTGAGACACTTGCACCTTCGACCAATGTGCTGCTTTGTATTTGCTTGTCTGACTACAGTCAGAGACATTTCTGCTTGGCAGAAGGGAGGAGGCTTTATCTTCACATTTTCACAGGTGTTATTCCATTGGAAAATCCCACTATGAGGTCTTAATGGGCCAGGCTCTCCATACATGCAGGAAAACTGAAGGCCTGTGTCTGAGTGACCTCCAGCTCATGGTCACAGAGCCACAACTTCTGGAAGGAGCAGTGTTTGCTGTCCCTCAGGCACTGAGCTCCTCAGACAACCTAACCCCTCTCCCTTCTCTCTCATCTACAGATTTTAAGATTATTTCTTTGCCTCCCCTTTAGGACATAATAGTTGAAATATATAAATCTCATTACAAGCAGAGGAGATGTGGACACAGCCCTAAACTACTACTCGGGGAATGGCATTCATGCCTTAGCCACAATTTCATGCGCAAACCTGGACAAGTCTGAGAAAACTCATGTCTCAGTTTGCCATCTACAAAAGCAGTACAACTAATGACCTGTTTTCTCCAATTCTTTGCTATTCTTCCACATTAAAGTTGTCAGTGGCCACGGTCAGAGATGATTCAGGCTATTATACAGTCCCTATAGACTTCTATTATGATTAAGGTAATTCAAATATAAATAATACTGACACAACATCAATAATGCTGCCTTACAGGAATGAATGTGGCATTCTGGGTTCTTAGAACAATCATCTTTTACACCAAATCTTTAGGATATGATATATCACTATAGAAAAGCCAGCCTCTACAACTTGTAAACAAGCTGATAGTACTTGATAGCCATTGATGGTATACTGAATTACCTCAGTTGCCATGTGTTTGGGAAAGAGCAACCTGGCAATTCTCCTTCGAGAGGTGAAAGAGAAAGATGTCAAAACACCCTATGGGATCCTATGTAGCTCTGTTATTAGGAATGCAAAGAAAGTAACCAAATGCAAGCAGGTAGCTCCAAGAAGATTTATATTATTGCTACTACAATTATTATTAGAGCTGAAAAGATCCTTAGGCTCAGCAGGACCATTACAGAATGAAATATGAAAGCAAATTGCAGAGGAAGGCTAAATAATTGAAGTAATAAGTGAAAACACATAATGCACAAGGCAACACTATAATCCAACAATGACTTTCAGTGTTGTAGAACTGGAAGGTTTCCATATAAAGAAAAATTAGGTGTATCGATTTAGGAGACCCTCCAAAACACTAGAGTTTTCGTGGGCTTTGAAGTAAACAGCAAAACGAAAGCTCATGCTAAAGAACGGTGGAAGAAATTCAGCTATGATGCTCATCAGTGCTGCTAATCCCAAATTCATGAAAGAGAAATGCATCTCACTGTACTGCATGTACTCATGGAAAACCTGTCTGCTTCAGAAGGTTTCAGAGCTAAACAATTTTTGAAAATTGGGAGAACACCTAGAAGGGTTGCTGTAGGCCCATACCCTGCTCCTACACACTTCCACAGAAGATATCCAATTTGAGCATCTGCTGGAGATGGAACCAGTATTGGTTCAACATCCTCAGGGCATCCTTCTTTAAGGGTCAAGACAGGATTTGACATGAGCTTACCTACCAGTGCCTTTAGTCCATTTTCTGCATTTTGACACAAGCTGAGTTCCTGTCAGTGCCCAGGGACCACAGTGATTTTCCACATCTGCCTCCAGATTTTGCTCATTAAATTATGGGCCGGAGGGAGGCTTTCCCCTTTAGCCTCCTGAAACAGCAGCTCAGCCAGTGCCAACAAGGTCCATCTCTGCAGCCTGAGCACATGCCACAGACCTGCTGCAGGCTTCGGAATGACAACCCAAGCAGTGCTGACATCCACGCCCATAGAAGAAAGGTCACAGTGGACCTTTATGTTGCTTCTGGTTTTTATTTTACACAGACCAAATGATCTGGACAGATCCCACCTGCAGCAACCTCCAAACCATGTCCTGATGTCCCAGGAAAAGAGAAACATGTGCAGCAGCAATGATGGACTAAATGGCTGGGACTTGTCTTGCCTAAGGAAAAACGAATTTGCAGCGATTAGAGGTACAATGAGTCTATAGACAAAGATAACAAAAAGGAACATAAGTGAAGTACTGACCAAGAGTTGTGCATGTCCTAGGGTGCAGACAGCAAAATTGGTTCTTTTTAAGTGAACACCACTCCTAAGAATTACTGCCTTTCTCACTAATCTCTTTACTAGTAATAAGGAGGCACTTCAACTGATGGGAGAAGAGGGCCACATGGTATTTTAAGGATCATGCAGAGCAATTTCTTGCTCTCCTGAGGGATTTGTTCTCCCCCTTCTGTTTCCAAGCAGCAGCAATCACTGTGGTCTGTATTTCAGGGTAATATTTTTTAATATTTAACAACTGCCATAAGAAATCAGAAATGAGTGCAGGTGTACGACATCATTTCCCAAGGGCACTAATGACTTACCTGTTATCCTCTCTCCCTCTGCCACCACATCACCAGTGGTGCTGGTGAAGCATAATGAGCTACCATGTAAAGGACATCTGTGAGAAGTAAACGGAGTGGAAGTCTCTCTCTCTTGTTTTTTTTTCTCCCCAATATTTTTTCCTGACCTGTTCTACACTCCTCTGCATAGGGCTGGAAGGGTTCAGTTCAGTTCTAAGGTTTCCCTTTAGCAACCTCACAGCAGCACTGCACCTCGGTTGCTTACAGAGCCAGTGGGTTGTTGAAGGATAGGGGAAGGAGATGGTCTCGCTTCTTCCTGGAGGTTCAGGTGGCTCCTCTAGACCTCATGAAGTGCAGGGCCAATGATCCCATTTGGTTATCCCTGGAAGAGGAGAGCAGTATTTTAATTACAGCCTGGCAATGCACACTTTTCACTGTAAAATCAAAGTTCACTGTAAAATCAAACAGGAAAACTAAGATGATGGCATCTTCCAAAGCAGGAAAGATTCAGTTTCTCTCTCGCTTTTGAATGAATGTTCAATTTGATGTGTACAGGACTGTGTTTGACAGGAGATAAGAGTACAGTTTAAGGAGATCCTAAATCCTAGTCTCCAACTGGAGATGCATCCTTGCATGGTGAGGTCTAGCTATTCAGCATGAGATGGCTGCAACAGTGCTAGCAGAAGAATTCCTCCATCACTATTAGAAAAACTTTATTTTTGTAATCTCAGACTGTATCAGAGTTTTTCTCTCAGTTTTGTTGGATTTCAGCAAACTCATCACTGTTAGGTCATCAGCTAAGGTTTTTCTAAGCTTATTGGTATGATGTTGAGGGACAGGTCAATCTGAGGTTATCAGTTCAGCTCTTCCATGTCAGCCGCTCTAATGGCGAAGCAGGGGACTCTACAAAGTTAGTTTCTGGACCCTGGGACCTCTAGGTACATCTTGGGTCACTGGCTCCATCACTACTGCCTGCGTGTGCATTAAAACACAGACTTTGGAGGATTACTCACTGAGCTACCTTGGTTTCCCACAGGACAGATCCTTTCTAAAACTGGGTGGTTCATCAGAATCTGCAAACAGTCTTTGCGCACAAAAACCTGAGGCCTGTGCTGGAAGGTCTATAGTAATTTTGCCTGTTGGGCCATGTGAGTAATGGGCAGGACTCACAAAGGAGCAGGTCCTGGAGAACTCCCAGGCAGGTGCCCAAGCAGGCCTCAGTCCTTCCACAACATCCAACAGCCTCCAACGCGAGGCTCACAGCCAGATGTGCACAAGCCCACATTGGCCATGCAGTATGTGAACTACGTGCTTTTGAAAATCTGACCTCTCTGTTTTTATATGTGTTTTTCCACATAAAAAAGTAAAGGGAGACCAATCAGAAAACAGTTTTGTTCTGAACTGCAGAGATACAGAAAAATGGAAACTTTCCCAAACTGCTGGCATTTGCTGAATTGTAGGGATAAGAACTGAGTGCAGGGATTAAGTGGGACTCCTTCCATCAGGATTACAAGTTATAAACAAATCAATTTTGTTTTCTCATCATTCTTTTTTTCTGTAGCTGTATGTTTTTTTCCAGCGCTATTTTCCTATGACATTAACTGAAGTGCTACTTAACCAGCTAATACACAGCTTCAAAAACTCTGCAATATTGGGCCTTGAGAACATTGCAAAAGTAACGTCAAAGGAATAATGAACGTTATCTCCAGAGGTTTTGCACTTCTAATCAATAAGCAGAGCTCATCCTGAAGGTGATGCTCTGGACATGTTATAAGTGCAGCCTGCCTGCCTTTTGGACCTGAGTCCTCATGGTGAGCTTAACTTTCTCTTCATTATCTTTTGCAGAACATGCTGTATTTACTTCTCTGGAACTGCTGAGCTGGTATCTCAGACTCCCGCTCAACCAAACCACCAGAGCTCACCTGTTCTGCAAAGGCTGCAGGAGCAAACCATTCTACACAGACGCTGTCAAGCTGCTCGGTGAAGTCAGCAACTCCAAAATAAGAGTAAGAATGTATTATACCACAGTCATTCTCTACAGAAGACTGCTGAGGAACTACTTAATTATTTAGTCTCTTAATGTCACTTGATTCATATCGTTAATATTTACAACCAAGAAAAGACAGGTTGTGGAGAAGTGTGACTAATACTAATCCAGCAGGCCACAATTCATCTTTAGACATTTTTTTTCTTGAATGCATACACTCTTTCCAGTGCCAGGAGTATAAAAACCTCACACAGCTCCATCCAGAGAAATGCCCCAAAGCTTTCTTTACTGCCCACACTTCACATCCAGAAACAAGACCAAGAAGTCAGAGAAAAAAAGAGAAGCTGTTTGCCTGGCAGAAGAGCGCTGCAGAGAGGCTAGTCCTCCGCACTCACTAAACCAAGGCTGGTGAAGATTTGGTTAGGAAAGAGGCCAAATTCAAAGCTATTCTCATACTCTCACTGTGGAAGCCATGTGCCAGATGCATACACAGCTTCACATCTGGAGCACATCTCCAAGTTTAGGGTCCCCTCCTGTTTTGATGGCAATGACTGTACCATCCATCTATTGGGAGGAATTAACTCACCTCTAGTGCAGGGAGTTCAAAAAAGCTTAAAAGGGTGATCAGGAATGAAGCAGAAAGCCTTGCATAGACACAAGATTATTGCAGCTGTTTTCTCAATGCTGCATTTACACATTGTCGTTGGAGCAGAGACCTTTCTCCCAAAGCATGGTTTAATATTAAAGGCTTCACATAAGCAGAATAAAACAGTGGCCGTTAGACTAGCTAAAGTCAGCTGGACTAATCCAATCCAAGTTTTTTTAAGCTTCATGGAAATATTTGTTTGAAACCCTTCCCTCAGCTTTAACCCGCTGGGGACATCGATGCTCCTGCAAGCCAGGGTGGTATGAGCTGGCCATGCACTGCGTTTGCAGGCAATGCTGCAGGAGCTGCCTTAACCCTTTGGAGACCACAAACATGTGAACAATGGATCCTTGTCTGGTGACCTGCAGATGCAGGAATGCAGAGGTCTTGAGAGAATAACTCCTGTACTATAATAGCCCTGGGGGCTGTGCTGCCATCCAGAGGGACCTGGACAGACTGGACCACTGGGCGGCTAGAAACCTCATGAAGTTCAACAGGGGCAAGTGCAGGGTCCTGCACTTGGGGAGGAATAACCCCGGACACCAGTACAGATTAGGGGTTGACC
>JAVCKT010078914.1:0-14972 GCA_032273925.1 Rhynchotus rufescens
ACCCTAATGATGACTTAGTTTTTACTAATCTCCAAATAGTATTTTTTTTCTCCCTATCAACTTTTTTTTAAAAAAAAATTCCCCTCAGGAGTTTTAAGCGGTCAAACTAGCTGGTTTATATTTTAAAAAAAGTGCATTTTGCATTTTTTTAATTCAATTTTCATATTTCATTCCTTAATGAGCATCATTCTCAGCTTTCAACCCTAACGACATCAAACCTACTTTAAGGAAATGAAGTAACTCGCCCTTAGGGCCCAGGGCCTGGTGTTTCGCGTTCTGCAGCCGCTGGGCGCGGAGGGGAGCTGCTGCGCAGGGAGCGCGGGGCGGCAGCAGCGCGGGCGCGGGGCGGCGGGGAGCGCGGCTGTGCAAGCAGAGGGTGTCCGCGCGCTCCCGAGGCGGCCCGCGCCGCAGCCGCCGCCCTCGCCGCCTCGCACCGCCCGCTCGTGCGGCCGCTCCACGGCTCCCGGGCAAGCTGCTTTCCTCCCAGAAGAAACCTGGCGTTGCGCCGGGGCGCCGCTCCCGGCCGGCCCCGAGCCGCGGCTCCAGGGCAGCCGCCACCGCCGCCCGCCACAGGCGGCCGGGGCCGCCCCAAACCGCCCCGAACCGGTTCCGGCCGGCGCCCACCGCCCCTTCCCGCCAAACCGCCGCCGGCCCTGAGGCGCTCGCCGAGAAACACCATGAAAGTATATAAAAAACAAATAAAGAGGTGTTTGTATATATATGTACGTACACACACACACACACACACACACGCGCACACACACACACACACACACACACACATCTTCTGCTATCTAAGGCAAGAATTATACAATTGAGAAATACTGTCAGGAAAACAGTTCATTGTGTATTTTTATAAGCTGAATAAGCCCTGTGTAAGGTCATAGGTCAAATACAAGACATTGAAGGATACATCGAAATTTATCTTAATTTTTTTATATATAAAATGTTTACAAGAATATACATATAAAGGAATGTAATTAGTGAAACTTAGAAAAAAAAGTGGGTTTTGTGACTCAAAACATTCCATATTAAGAAATAAAAGATAATTTTGTATTAATTATTTGTATAATATTTAAAATATTATTTTTCTTGTGTTTTTCTTTGGCATGCTCTCTATATAACTAAGTAACAGTAGTAGGAATTATACAAGCCCCTTTTAAAGGGCAGAATGGACCTTTTAGCTGTGAATCCCCTGGGGTTACTCTGGGTTTTAGCCCCTGGTGACATCAGAGGACAATTGCTCTCGCAGTTAAAAAAAGACCTATATTTTGCAAAATGCCGAGAAAGCAAAGGTTGATGCCACAGGAGACAATCTTTCATATTAAAGAAATCTTTCATTAAAAAAACCTCACAGCATCTACTTTACATAAGGCTACTTCCATGGAGTTTCACCACTCTACCTTCAACATTAAAGCCACACAATGTTTTTGGTGCATCATTTACCATCAAGGCAGAATAAATAAAGCAGCCTGATAGCACTCCAGTGTATCACACACAAATTATCACCAAAAATCTATACAGTGCTTTCCCCCCCCTTTTTTTTTAATCTATTTGCAGAATATTGACTTTCTTATATACTTACAGTAAATCTGGAAAATTATGATAACATAATACTAACTTCTCTACCTTTTAATCGTTACATCACAGGCAACATGAGCAACACTGAACCAATTCAATATGCAATTTACTTGTCAGCTATTTAAATTGCATTATGAGTGGATGCCATGATCAGCAGTCATCACTACAGCTTTGGTCCTCAAAATGATGAAGCGCGTCCTCGGCTTTCCTCTAATGAGTGGCACTGTCAGCCCTTATTTTCTTTCCTTCGCTCTAGCTATTTAAAGCAAGCTCTTACATGAGCGAGATGGATGGTATAATCAATTCAGCTTACTGAGCAAGGAGTCGCCCCCGACAAACGTTATTCCCAAGCTACCATGCAATCGGTGTGTTTTATGCATATTTTCATATACTCCAAATTTCTAACAAAAATCAGCGAGTATTATATTAAATCTGCTCAGGCCACTTTTACTCAATGACACAAAACACAACCCAAACATTAAGAGCTGCCTTTGGCTATGCACATCTACCTCCCTACTGCTGTTCAGTGGTTTCACTCAATTCCTCCTCCACTGTCAGACAGGAAACAAGGACTGGTTTATTCTGTAATTGCTCAGCTTAGAATCTTTTCTTCTTCCATCTCAACAGCAGTTAACAAAACTGAATTAGCACCTGCAATTATTTTTTTCTTTATTACAGAAGCACTATCCAGTACTCCCCGACTGGCTATAAAAATGTTAATGGATTTTTTTTTTTAATTCCAACAGATGATAAAAAAAAGAAAAAAAAAGTTGGGGTATGTTTAGTATTAATGTTTCATTTTGTGTCATAGAACAGCTAAAAAGCAGCAGTTCAAACTCTTAAGTCTTCTATAATTTTAAATACGCTAAGGCTGTGACTATGCATGTGGATCTGCCACAAGTGATTTTGCTCCAACTTTTTGATATTCTTGTACATTACATGGCACCGACTAGAATTTTTGGGTCAGATCCAAAAACAAAATTAGCATCCAGGTTTCTAAGCTCTCGTACACACAGGCTTTCTAAGGTTTTTCAGCGGTGCTGGCAGCAATTAAACACCGAGTGCTTCAGTGAAGGATGTCTCCTGTGCGCGGGAGGAGGACGGGCATGAGAAGGCGAGGGGAAGGGCAGCGCGAGCAGCTCGGGCAGCTGCCCTCGGGAAGCGGGAATGCCCGCACGGAGCTGGGCGCTGGCCGTGTCCCAGGCGCTGTGCTGGGGAGCCGCGCGGCGCCAGGTGCCCCAGCGCTGCCGTGGTGCAGCTCGCAGGGGTGCCCGCTGGGGCACTGCATCGGCAGCAGCCCCAAATTACTCTCTTCCTTGTGGTACCTTGGATTTTCACCGCAGCGTAAGAGCATTTCTATATCATAAAATACAAGCTTACATCTGTGAGCTCGCTTTGCTAGCTAATACCTGGCTAAATACCAGTGAGGAGGACTTGGCTGCTGTAGGACTTGGAAGTTTGTGGCCTACACCACTAGGACTGAAGAGGGGGAAAAAAAACCAAAAAACAAACAAACAACAAAAAAAACCCCACTCGACTGCGATCCAGAAATAAAGCCAGAATGGCCTAAGCTGTTACTAAGCTATTAGTGAGGGGACCAGCACTCACAGGCGGAAAGACTGCAAAGAGAGCAAGACTGCAGAAGCTGCGGCTCCGGAGGCAGAGCTGCAGCGTGGCCACAGGCACCGTGGCCGTGGTGCCAAGCACGTGCGTCTCCCTCAGGGAGCCGCGCTGGCCCTTCCCGAGCGCGCGGAGCCGCGCTCGCCCCGTCCCTGTCCCTGCCGCGCGGCCTCCCCACAGCGACACGGACGTGGGGGCTCCTGTTTACGCACCACACCTGCCCCGCGGACACTTCGCACGATGGACGACGCTTTTTCCTCCTTATATCTGATGTTTTGTGCTTCAGCAGAAATTTTTTCCTGTCCAGACATATGTTTTTAGCTTAAAACAAATATAACTTCATCAGATGTATGCTTCAATTCATAAGCAACTCAAAAAACAAAATACCCACTACGTGATTTAGGATGCCCTTCAGAGAGGCTAGAACTCATCAACGCCAACTGAGGTACAGGAAATTGTTGCCTGAACAGCAAAATCAAAAATAATAAAAAAAGACAATGAATTAAGTTCCAAAGTCCATAGCACACTGCCATAAACATAATAAAAATGTGCCTACAACTTGCAAATTCTGTTCATGTCCAAGGAAAAAGTATTTTTTCTTCTGGTTAAAAGAAAGTATTAGGCTACTTAGCAGTATTTGTTGTAGAAAGAATCTGTTACTAAGACAAGACTGAAATATTAGGGGGCAAAAATAACCACCAATCATTTTATCACAGGACATTCATATGGAGAACACACAACCAAGGGCTTTTAAGGCCTATTCATACACTGGGCTTATAGGTGAAAAACAAGACTGATATTTCTTGCATATAGAAACAAAGCAATCCTTCAATCCGGGTGCAACCGCGGGCGCTCTGCGCGGGGGCACGGGCGGGAGCTGCAGGATGGCAGGGGCGCTCCGTGGTGGCACCGCGCTGCGCGGGAGCCCCGCGCGAGCCCTTCGAGGGCAGCAAGAAGCCTCGCACCTCCCGCCTGCCACCACTGCGCAGGAAATACGGACAGGGAGACAAACAGACTGGCGTGACTTTAACAGCCAGTAATGAATTTTAAAGCTTTTTGCTGAAAAACTACATTTTTTCTATCATTTATCCTTTAGGTCCCTGCTGTGAATCATACTCATAATTAGTCATTGATTGCTATTGTTTTTTCATAGAAAACATGTTGGTTTTCTCATGCTTAAATCCCAGAATTGTTAACAGTTTCTGATTAATTCCTCTCATCAGATGATAGCCTGGACAGCATTCCCACATTAAGATATATAGAGGTATGCACAAATATGCGTATTTCAAAACACAAAAACTACTAAGGTAGCTCAAAATATTTCTTAGACCTATCTGAGAACAAGTGTCCTCCACCCCGGAACAAACGCTGACACCAGCATCGCCAGGCCGCTTGCTCTGACAGTCCTGATAACGAACAGGATTCTGGCGCCGGCTGCCCGAGCCCCGGTGGGGACAGACGGGAGCGCCGTGAAGCCACAGGCGCCTCTCCATCACCGTCCCCGTCCTGCTGGACGCCACCAGCCTGGGCCACGTTTCTCTCTTGGACTTGTTAATAGTTCTCAGGCTGTTCCAGCTCTGTGATAAACCGATCTCAGCTCCTTAAACTCCCAGCGCTGTCCTGAGTGACAACCACCAGCAGGGCTCGGCTTATTTCATCCACAGAAAAGACAGAGTTCGCTTATATGGCACACAAAATTAAGAAAGAAAAATAAGCCGCTGTCCGCAGCAAAACTGGAAACGTTCACGAAAGCCTCCTGTCGTCCACTGCTTGAAAAGTCAAGCAGGGACTCAGCACACAGCAAGGGCATTGCACCTGAACTGTCCGCGTCCAAGGAAAGACATACCATGGATTTCTTTGCTACATTAGAATTACATTTTAAATGTAGTCTCCATTTGAAGATTGAGCAGTGTTTACTGCAGCAAAGTTCTACAGCAAAACTTGAAACAAAGCATAAAAAGATAAAAACAGGCTAAGCAATATATTCATGCAGATTACACTTAAATGGTAATAATCAAGAAAATTATTTTGATTATCATTTACCCACTGGGGACCCAGACACCAAGGCCCAGTCGCTTCCAAGGGGTTGTAACCTGGAGGGCCATTCCAAGGTTACACATCTTTTTGTGCAAGGAATTATCTTTCTTCTCGGTCTTCCTTTGCTTCCTCTAGGATCCTCCTCCATTTTTATCTTGCAGAAACGGCAGCCAGGAGCTTCCGCTGCAAACATCATGCTGTAACGCCTTGTCTCTTGTGTGCTGCCTGAGATTGAGTTGCTTCCCTCCCCTTCCCTTGCTGCCAGTACCGCTGGAAAACACAAAGGTAGCAAAGAACACTTTTCCCTTTCCCTAGGGCTTCCCCGGGGTTGTGTTCCTATCATACTCTTTAATTAGCATTTTTTTTTCCCATGTCTTAAATGGTCTTCTCGCCCCTCTCAGCACTGCAGGACGCTCTGAGCGCTACAGCAACAATATGGCATGAGAAGAAGCCACTGCACAGGCAGTTTAATAAACTGTTTATCTCCAGGCCTCCGGAGAGGGGCCGCCGGTGACGGCAGCGCCGCAGCCCGAGGGGAGCAAATGCGGGACGCTGCCGCAGAGCCACTGCCCCGCGGGCCCGGCCCAGCTGCAGCCCCAGTGCCGCCAGCGCCGGCCGCCCTGCGGGGCTCATCCTGCACAACAGCGTTTGAAGAAAGGCTAGGTCAATGCCTATTATCCCTTCCTTCGCTGCTGAGTTCTGATGAATCGCTTTTCTCCCAAGTAGAATGACATTGCCGGTCTAAACTTATAAATAAAATTACATTTTTTATATGTTCCCATGAGATACTGTCCCCTTCTATTGCTCAGAGGGATATATTGCAAGTGATCTGTGGTGTGCTAAATCATTCTAAGGGAAGCAGCCTTGCGCAGTGAAATTGAAGTTGCAGCAGTGAGTGATGGCCAGGCTGCACGGAGCAGACAGCTCAAGCCTGGACCTGCTTCCAGCACCTCCGCCAGAAGATATTCCGGCCCCGCCGCCACGCTCCGATAGCTGCATTCCTCCATCCCCACCAACACTCAGCCTGGGTTCCAAGCAGGATTCCAACGCGCTCAGGCCAAGCAGCTGCCCTTATGCTCACAGACAACGTGCGAGGACAAAATGTGAAGGTGCAACACACTGAGCACCAGAATGGTGAAGACAGCGACAGCTCTGTGGGCCACCGAACACAAACCTCCGAGTTTATTTCACCTTGAACCAGCGGGATGGAGCAGAGAAACCTTTGCACGTATCTGCCTCACCTTGTGCCTTGCACTCCCTTTCTAATGGCAGCACCCTTAGAGATTTCATCTCTGGACGTGTATGTGGAGCCTTTGATGCCTGCTCTAAGACAACCAACAAGCAGGTCACCAGTATAATTATAATAGTCATTTGTGTGACACCCAGTGCATCTTTGGAGCTGAGAAGAGCCCGGGTCAGGCAGCTGCTGCCAAGTCAGACCTTTGGGAGGGCCCTCGAGACGACACGAGGAACCGCTCGCCCGGCAGCCTGACACTGAGCCCACACGCCGCAGTGAGCACAGCCACACACAGCTCGGTACCAAGAATTAAAAGTTTCCTAAAACTAACCCTAATACCTATGTTTAGGAAAAATACAGACACAAACTAGCCTAACAGATTCTTGATGAGATTAAGGATACAGTCAATAAAAGTAGCAGCGTTGATGCAACAGAATTAAACAGGCATTTCATTTAGTACCACACCACTTTTGACTGAGCAATTGGAACATAATAAAAATCAATATGTTAAGAGTAAATAGACTCAAGACTCCCAGAGGGAAGCCCAGTCCTCTGAATGGAGAGCACCTCAGGAGGACTGGTTTTAATCCAGGCCCGGGCCTTCAGCCTCTCGCTACTTCAGGTCTTCACCAATAACAGTTAAGATGACACAAAATCATTATGGTGCAAATTAATTGAAGAATGGCTGAGTTGAGAATAACGAAGAGAATGGGTGGCCGCCCTCTTGGGAACGGGGGAAAGAAGCAAGTGGTGCCTGTGGCAGCATGGCCAGACACAGTGCGCAGGACCAGGAAACCTCTGGTACGAAGTGGCCCTGCAGAGCGCGGGCACCCGGCACGGGCGGCAGTCGGCGGGAATGGAGAGCGACTCTGTCCTGCTCCAGGTCGGAAGCGTCGGGGCCGGGCACAGCTGCCATGTCCACAGGGAAGGGAAAGCACTGGGAAAATGCATAAAGTTCCGAGAAGTGAAAGGAGGCTAATCAAGGGACTGGAAAATAAGCTTGCTATTAAAAAAAGATCAATCTTCATCTTATCAACAAGAAGTCTGTAGAGGGACTTGATCAAATTTTACATGCAACTGAAGATCAGCAGTAAAAGGCTCTTCTGCCCATTCAGCAGCCAAAAGCTAAACCCAATGACTGCGTTTAGGGATTAGGGCTGGAGGCGGCAGTGCTGGAGGCCAGGGAACCTAGCAGGTCACCGCAGCTGAGGATCAGGAGTCTCTGCGAGGTGCCGAGTCGCTCAGGTACACGGGCTACAGGCCACACGGCCACTGGGCTCTGCGCAGCGTGGGCAGGACTCACGTTACCAAAGGGAAGGGTATCAGAGACGGCCTGGAGCCGCCCTCGCAGCACGACCCTGCGACGGCAGAGACCAACGGGGCCATTACAACCCCTGCAATAAAAACAGCATCTAAAATAGGAGCAGAGCCATCAGCCCGGGCACCCACATTCCTGCCACACGACTCTGAGGGGAGCCGCGCTGCCCGGCTGCACGAATGCAACCCATGCTCCGAAGCGCCGGCACTCCAGCGGCCTTCCTGGAACAGGGCTGAGACCCGAGCACCCGCCCGCCGCGGCTCTGCTCTTGCAGCAGTTCGTTTCTTCTGAGTCAAGTTCCAAAAGATTAAACCCCAAATGAGAGACATTAGCAGGAAAAGAAATGTTCAAAAGGCAGAGTCTAAGGGAAAACCAACCAAGCCCAGCCAGCATCCAGTGCGACTTGATAAGTCGATTAAAAGCAGTGAAGGATACTCAGATGTGTAAAACACGGCATAGATTTTTCATTAAATGTGACTATATGGCAGATAAGACACGTCCACTTAGCTTGAGAGGAGAGTGAACATGAACATTCACGGAAGCTTAAATATCATCCCCAGGCTGATCATCACAGCCCTGTCCCCAAAGAACAGCTGCCTTTTTAATACACGTTTTTTTTCCTCCAGAAGGATGAAGAACACAGCTTTTAATGTCCTCCCTTCGGTAGGTCTTTAACTAGATGTTGTTTTGTTTTTGGAGCTTGAGACATCTGCTACAAAACTCACATCCTCTTCTTCCTGATCCCAAAGTGCTTCTTACACTAACTAAGCCAGAGAGGTTCCAGCTGAGGGAAGAATCCGAAGGAGCTTCCCTGGAAAGCAGCTGCCAATGCCAGCGGGAGCCCAAGAGATCAGCACAGCAGCAGAGCCGGGCTCCGCACGCTGCATCGGCCGCTGCGGCCCCGCTCACCAACGAGCTCTCACGCACGCAGCAGCTTAAGCCCTTGCCAAAAGCTTGTCCTAGGCTTCCACACAGCCAACACTGAGGACACGGACAAGAGCACTCGTCTAGGAACTAGGTAAATGAGGAGGCATCGGGATGAGGGGCACCGGAGTACTGCTCAGTCACTAACCTAGAAACAAACACAATATTGAAAAAAGATACAGCCATCCCCTACCACAATTTAATGGCAAAGCTTCAAGTGTTTTCCCACAACTACAGGTTTTCTCATGGCTCAAAACACTTTTAAAGAAATGAAAGGTCAAGGAAATGAATACAATGGCTCAACCACAGAGCGAAGACAACAAGTGTCACTTCACAGGTTTATTCTATAACATCTGACAGTTTTCCCAGTCAATATACTAGTTTTTCCTATCTTTTCTTCAAAGCAAAGCAAGACCAGACTGCCCACCTTGCACACAGACATGCATCAAAAACGTTTAAAAACCCCAAGCAGCCCAGCAATTACTGCCCCAAATCGCCCTGACACATTTTGCAGGAAGGTGACCTGCCCATAGAGCTGAGCTCAGGCTCTGGAGTTGACTTTATGTTTAGTTAGCACTAACAGCACTGCTGTTAGTTGGCACTGTTAGCATTGCTGTTACCTGCAGGGAAATACCAAGGTGAGGGCCCTTATTTTCTTAAACGTCACTGGTGTCTAATGTTATTCTTAATTTGCCAGTGTTAGCTGAAGGTGCAGCATCAGAGGCCTCAAGTAGCCATTAGCAATGACACCATGAACGATGGAAATTTTTCAGTCGGTATTTGCCCACATGGAAAAAAAAAAGTCATTATCACATGATAATGCTGCTCCCTTGGCCTAGACCCGCCACTTTTATTTAATTATTCCCATAAGTAACTGCCTCATCTCAGTCTCCACCGCTTTGGGAAGCAGCCTCCGCTTGATCTCGGCACTATCCCAGATGAAATGAAGCCGCAAATTAGAGCAGCATGAACCTCACTAAGTGTCTGGGCTCTTATTAGGCCTGAAGAGGGAACTGGCTCGAATCATCAGTGAACAATTTGGCTCCTAATTAGCACTGAAATCTAGAGACAGACACAGGTCACCTTACAGGGACAGGCTCGTGGCGGCTAAGGCACGAGCATCGGGGCCCCGCGCGGAGCGAGGTCCGGGCTCCGCGGAGGGACAGGCTGGCGGATGCAGCGGGACGGCTCCGCTCCTCATGCCGGGGCTGCTCCGGCAGCGTCTAACGAGGCACTTCATTGCAAACGGAGCTC
This sequence comes from Rhynchotus rufescens, assembly GCA_032273925.1. Classification (NCBI taxonomy): domain Eukaryota; kingdom Metazoa; phylum Chordata; class Aves; order Tinamiformes; family Tinamidae; genus Rhynchotus; species Rhynchotus rufescens. The sequence goes on from JAVCKT010078914.1 coordinate 9,972, forward strand.
CCAGGTGGCAGGTTCTAAAGACGCGATGCGCTACGATTATGCGAGCAAATTCCACTGATCCATATGAACTTTTACCTGAAATGACACTGTTCAACTTGTCTGTGTTTTAATTAAGAGCATTCCTCATAATGGCAAATGTGCCAGATATTGCTTTGTTCTGCCCAGTACAGAGTTTTGGTAGGTGCGGCAGTGCCACGAGGTAGCACAAGACTCTTGTCTCTAATTCCAAAACGCAGCATGGGTCACACTGCAAGAGTCCAATTAGAGTACTCAGTGCTAAAATTAACTCCAATGTTATTTTTGTTTGGCCTGCAAATGTTAATTGCATTCCAGTCTTTTTGTTTTACATTTTTACTTTCATAAAAATAAAAATTACCAAAAAAAAAGAGATTTTTTACATTGACTTTGAAGTTTCAGAGACAGAACCTCAGGCTGTGAGGCTGAGCTCAGCTAGCCAGGACCACCAGGGCCATTTTATTAAAGCTAATACCCTGACTGAGGCTGTACCTAACAGATGCTGTTGCTGCAAATCTTCTAGTGAAAGATATAGCTACAATGCTTGTCTCTCTACCAATAATAAAAAAGAATAACTTCAAGGTACTTTACAGAAACAAAACAAATTCACCTTCAGGCATATGATAGAAGCCATCATTTCCAAGAGTGAGTATTGCAGCTTATAAGCTAAGAAAACAAGCAACCCGAATGCAAATTCGTTTGCAGCTTTACCTGACACAGCAGCACCAGTCAATTATTACTGATGTGGAGCTGCCACTAACACACTGCAGCAGAACCGAGCAAAACGCCGCGCTCCCGCAGCGCCCGCGCTCGCCCGCCCGCCCGCGGGGACGCCTTTGAAAGCCCCGTTCTGCAGCCTCGGCAGCGGCAGCCGCCCATCATTCTGCAAGGAGCCTGCAAAAAGGCAACCTGCCGTCCACACACCATAAAAAAGAGGAATAAAAAAGTGTCCAGGAGCCTCCTTGTGTCTTAACGCACACTCCTACGCCGCATCTCAACCAAAAGGCCAAGCTCAGGCAATGGGTATGTGCAAGGCAATACCCTCCAGTCATCTTCTGCCTTCACAAAGGACACGTTCACTGCCTGACTGCCGAGTTTTGCGGCTCCAAGTTGGGTCTCACAACTATTGCAGTATCCGCTGGGGCAGCGAGGAGCAAATCGCTCTGTTTGCACAAGTGCTAGAAAGCTGCTTATTCACAGGGCTCTGCCCCTTCTCCCAGAGCCCCTGGGCACAGAGGGACCACCGCAAACCCACGTCCGGCCCCGTGGTGAGCACATTACTGGGCACGCTGCTGCACTCACAGAAAGCACAGAAAGTGTCCTTGTAGTTCAAGACAATAGCTGAAAATATCTTTAATATCCCTATAGATCTCAGGGTACTCTTTCCTCTGTGAAGGTCTGGGTGTACAGCAGAGTCAAGCAAATTCATTTTGCAGCTGCACTCGAAAACGAGCCATGGACCGAGGACATCACACCGGAGCAGCAGCAGGCCCCGGTGAAGCACCTGAACACATTTATTATCTGCATTTAATCATTACATTTGGTCAGCTCCGGTCAGGGCTGGCAAACAGCGTTATGTTGTGCATGAGAGGACTGTTGTTCTTTAGTGATCACAAAACTCCAATTATGAAGCTTTTAGATCTCTTCTGTGAGCGTAAGCATTGACAAACTATTCTACGCAAACCTCACGCAGACCGCCGAGTACTCTGCGCACCTGGAGGACTGCTTCTAAGTAGCAAGAGAAACTCCTTTTTGCTGACTATGTGTTCCCATATACCTTGCTTTGCCATGGATTGCACAGCAGCAAAGTAGTAACTCCAAAGAAATAAGCAGCTTTATGCTAGCGAAAGGGACAGGTAAATGCAAGACATTGCAATCCTTCCACACACTGAATCCAGCAAGGCTGCGCCCAAAATACAAGTATAAAACACAGTCACTAACATCCCGTGCAACACGGGGCCTGTAGAAGCTATTTCACCGCTCTACATGACCCCCATATAGTGCCATGAACGGGGTATAGCACAAACGAGGGCACAGTTGGCTCTGTGGCACCTCTGCACATACACACAGCTCCAGGGGAACTCCCACACCGTTGCAGATAAGCACGGCTCTGGCCAACCTTGGATAAATGTATCACTGCAATTATATACGACACCCAAATATTACAAAGCTGATTTTGTAATTGATTCCCTGGAGCAAAACCTTCACTAATACTGGTGTTTCAAGTGATCTGAAATTCCCCCTTGGCACTTGCTTTCAAAGGGAGCGTGTTCACAAGCTGCGAGCCCCGCGGCCGCTGCCTCCCTCGGCCGCGGGCTCGCGGTCGCTGCGTGCAGGGGCGCGTGGGAGGACGCAGCCCCGCACCCCCCAGCTCCGCGTTCTCGCCGAGAAGGCAGCGACGCAGATCCCGGCTGCTCACGGCTACTGATGGAGGCTGAAACCCAAGCGAGCCCAAGAGCGCTGAGCGAGATGTGCGCGCTCGCCGCGCCGCCGCCGGCCTCCTGCACGGCACAGCGGGCACGTGGCGGCCCCGGCACAGGGTGACGATGGCACCACGGCAAAGGGTGCCCGTGCCGGCACGTCCCGCACAGGACACTGCATCCCACGCTGCCCGCACGCACAGCACCACGCGACCCCGCGCCAGGCAGCCCGCGCTCCTGCCACTGCCCAAGAGCAGCAAGAGCCAGGAGGGCACAGGGAGCAGCTGCAGGGGAGGCCCCCAAGCAGCGCCCAGCTCCAGCTGCAGCGCTGCTTTCCAAGCAATCCCAACAGCAAAGCACACGCTCATCTCCAGAACAACGTCACGCTGCAGCCTGCTAATAAGCTTTGTTCATTCACTAATTAATAAGCATTCACGTTATTAATATCCCCAGTTAAACAGTGTCAGCAGTCACTACTCTGTACTTTAATTCTATTTCAGTGACTATTTTAATTCCATTAGCTAAATAACAGCCACTCCAGCTGCAGTTCCCTAAGCTCTGGCGCCACGCGCGCTGGGGATGCCGTTCTCTGCACACCAGCACTCGCGTCAGGCAAGTGCTCTTTGCAGGCAGTGCAGAGCTGCCTGTGCGTTGTATTATTCATGTAAGGAAGTTCGTTAGCATCTCAAACACCTCATTTCTGTGCATCTTTTTAAATTAAACAGTAAATCTTCATGGGGGTGACAGTTTAATTTGAAACACAGTTTTCTAAAAATAATCTTTTCGTACCATGTTAGACTACTGCTTAATCGCATGTTTCATTTTATCTGGAAACTGGATGCATTCACTTTGTCTCAAGTTACAACTTCTATGTTAGCAACTAAATCACCATTAGTACGAAGCAGGGAACAGAAGTGACCGTGTAGAGCTTGAAGGGTCACTTCTGTCACAGCCCAAAATCCACAGCGAGGACAGCAGTAACATACACGTTGTCCTTGGAAAACAATAATTACAAAGTTATTTGGCAACAAAGCCAAGATTTACATTTCAGCTAGCATCAGTTGCATGTTTCATATCGGCTTCAGTAGGAGCTTTCATGGTTTCTTTCATTATACTACATGCTGCCAACACTACATTTCATTACAATCTAAAACATGGCAACATCTAGTGTATTTAAGAAAACAAAACTACCAACCTGAGCTTTCTTCTCGGTTTTCTGTAAATTACTTTAAAAAAAAATCTTACCTACTCACATTTACTTGGTACCTATGGTACCTATGGTACCTAATATCTTAAAATTCCTCCCAATCTGCTTTGATACCTAACGAGTATATGCTTGGCTAAGTATGCTTTCATTCATACCTACAGAGCTCTCGATTTCAGCTAATTTGTGGAGATACAAATGAGCAGCGTTTGACCTTCTGGGTACGGGGCAACAGTAAGAACAAGCTGCGAGACATTTTTGAGTCAGATCTCATGCATCTAGTCCTAAACTCCTTTCCAAAGGAGAATTAAATTATTCTGTATAATAGGCATCAGAACAACCAGCTTAGTGGGTTTTGATGTCAAGATGAGCTACACACAATTTATTAAGAAACAAATAATCGTAGTAAATTAGAGTTCACAATTAAAAATAAGATGCCTTAATATTTATAGATTTTTTCCCCTACCAGGCAGTTTCCAAGCACTCTGCTCCTGCCTGGACAAAGTCTAGAAAAGCAGGGTGTTCGCTGTAACACCTTAAACAAGCACCAAGCATCAGCAAACGGAATCCCATTTGGCCCCCTAGAATGCTGGAAAGTCCACTCACCTTGGGAATGAAGTTAACGAGTTTTAAAAGTCATTTGCTTTACAATTTGGAAAGTAGGATGGCCAACAAATACATAGGTTGTCATTTTGGCTACTGCTTGGGAAGAGCCCATCAATCTCTTCTTGTACTTCACAAACCTGAGGTGGGGAATGCCAAGTGACTCGGCAGCAAGTGAGGTCACCCACACTCCCTTGTAACACTAAGAGCTCAGAGGAAATTGCCCAAGTTCCACCAAACTGTTTCCCACTGCGGTCTTTGGGCTGGTTTCTGCTCACAGTTGTAGATTTGTTGTCCTCAGTGGCCACCAACTAATGGACAGGGTGGCTTGGAAGTCATAGCAAAAAAGTTTTCAGAGTTTCCTTTTATTTCCTTGGAGTAGATTTGATTGAAGTGAAATCAAAAGAGAAGTAAGAAAATCAAAAAGCTCTTACAGCTAATCTGGTTTGCCCATAAATGCTGAACCAGAAGTTGAAACTCCAAGGGTCAACTCTAAGCAAAATGAAATACCTGAAGCATTAAAAGCATCACAGAACTGAGATGTGTGCTTCTGGTAGAGAGCAGGAGGTATAACACATAAAACTGTAAAACAATATTCTACGTTTCCACACATGAAAAGCCGCTGCGAAGCAGCGAGGCGGAGGTGACCCACTGAGTGCTCACACGGCGGCGGCTGCTCGGGTGTTACAGAATCACAGAATATTCAAGGTTGGAAGGGACCTCTAGAGATCATCTAGTCCAACCTTCCCGCTCAAGCAG
>JAVCKT010078935.1:0-14971 GCA_032273925.1 Rhynchotus rufescens
GACCTTGTAGGGGTGCGCAGGGCCCAGGCTCTAGGAGATGGGGACAGACCTGCTGGTGTGGTTGCTGGTACGGCAGCTGAAGCCCAGCATTCTACTTGAACTTCAGTACTTCAGTAGCACAGAGGAAAGTTTTTCTTCACAGCACCTAACTGATTGGTTCAGAATTTCCTTTTGTGAGGACTGGAGATGTGGACTGACCTTTAGGGACAGTTCCTCGTGGTGTTCTATGCACTTTCTGCTGGGACGCATATAAAAGTTTCCTTGTTTTGGCTGGTCCAGTGGAAGGACTTGAACTGTGCCCCCTGAAACATTTCTACTCTCACAGCTAAACTTACTGTTTGGTGTAGTGGAGAGGCAGCCTATACTGCCCCTGACTTCAAAAGGAGCAGGCCACTTTTTTTCAGTCAAAGCACAAGAATATTTCAGCATCTACAACGTTGCTGAGAAAACCTATTTCTTTTCCAGCCTAGGGAAAAGCTGCTTATGTGTGAGGGGAGGCAATAATGGTAACAGTTGAGGGGATGTTAAAAATCTCTCAATAAAAAGAATCCCATTTAATTCAAAAGGCATCTCTTGTACTTCATAAACTCAACTCACCATGCAGTGGGAGTGCGCAAGTGTTCTGCAGCAAAATGAAAGGCCATTTAATTCTGCAATAGGCTACAGGCTCTGCTATTCTGGGGGATCTGTAAGAAAATGCACTGGCTAGCTCTGGGAAAGCTGCTGCTTTTTATTTTATTGTTTTTATTTAATGCTTTATGACTCACTGTTGACACAGTGCATATTCATATGAATACCCATGCCATGACTATTTGTGCTTGTTTTAGAAAATCAGAGATTGATGGAAAACTAACAGTTTAGGTATGCAGTAGCATTTCAGCAAAACATTTGATGACAGCAGTAATGAAAAACAGCTGTCTTAAGCTTGCAAAATAATTGTGTCTGGTAGGTAGAGCTACTGCCTGTCCTCACAGAGAGTAAGATTACAAGGAGCAAGGTCCTGCAGTCAGGTAAGTGCCTCTCAGGGTCCCATCTCACGTGACTCAGTCACTGGCATTGCCTTTCTCAGAAGTGGTTATGTTGAACACGGTTCAAGCTTGACAAATTACAGAGCTCATTGTTTGATCAACAGCTGAAATATTGGATTTATTTCCCTGAACTGAGCAGGCTGCACTAGGTAATAAACCTCCGGTCCTTTCCAGCCTGAACTGTTCTATAACTACAGTAAAAACATGCAACTATTGAAGGACTTTGCAAGATGCAGAAATAAGGATGTAACCTCTGTTTTTTTTGAGTTCACGGCAACTTCCTCCTTCATTAGACTCTGAAGTATTCTATAAAATCTCAAACCCAACAGCCTTCTCAGTTTATTTTACTCAAAGTTGCAGAAGATATTTACAGAAATATAACAGGTTTCAATGCCATAACACTGGCTGTGAATTCTTTTTTAAAATACAACATTGCAGAACAGCTGTGTCCCCAGCAGGATAGCAGTGTCTGACATGGCTTGCATCTCATTTACCTTTTCAATAGGCAGCAGGATAGAACTATCCTGCTATGGATCACAGGGTCCTAGAAAACTTAAGTTACCTTCCTCTCAAGGAGATCTTAATCCTCAGGGCCTGAGGTGCATCCAACTCCACAGGGATTGTTTTTTATAGCACTCTGACAGAGTCTTTATGCAGCAACCCTATCCTATATTCATTAGCTGTTGAACCTCCTTCCGAAGTCTGTTCTTCTAAGTCTTGTACACTCTGAAGAGAAGTGAAATACAGGAGACAAAAGGACTAGTCTCATGCCGAGCATGCACTGTAGTACAGGAGGTAGAGGCCCGTGTGCTGCCACAGTAAGCTCAAACTCCCAATTTTCATTTAACTTCCTTAAGAAAATGGAGGAACGTATCCAATGTCCACAGTGATGTTGGTGTAAAGAGGGTGTTTCTTCTTGGAAAGGAGCTTGAACTCTAATGAGTTCATTCCATCATCCTTCCATGTTTTCCTGGTGTTATGCCGGGAAGCAGGCCTGAAGGAGGAACAACACCAGCAGTTAGGAAATGTTTGCAGCTGATGCTTTCACAGAGGCGGGGGGAAAATGGTGTTTGAGATGGCAAGAGCTTAGCAAATGAATGAAAACTGCTCGTAGAAAAAGCCCAAGAAGATTCTTTTCACGTAATATAGATTAGAGGAGGTAATTCTGTGAGAGAAACTGGACTAACATCACGCTAAGCCTTATAAACAAGAAGCACAATTTGTACTGGAACACAGGAGATGAATGAAGTGCAAAAATAAGAAACTAGTGCCAGCTTAGCAAGACCCGGGTCTACACGAAAGAGGCTGCTGAAGGTAGGTTTAGGACAGGACTGTCATGGAAACCTCTGGGTTAAGACCATGAGAGGGAAGTCTGATGGGTCAATACGAGAAGCCTCCAGTGTCCTTTAACCAGTGCCCTCCTCCAGCTCTTTTATGTAAACTAGGTCATTTTAAAGGTCTCTGTGATGCACCTTACTCTTTTCTTCAAGCTAGAGTGTGGCTTTCTACTATTTTCAGAGGGGTCATGGCATATCTGCAGTGATTTTAATACAGTGTAAGTCTTGGACAGAAAAGTATGTTTTATCATATAGAAACTGCATAATACTTTTCAGAATACGCATACCAAAAGGATCTTCAAACTCAATTCTCCCTATTTAAAAGGCAAACTGAGGTGGCACTTGAAAAATTAATGCTCAAGTTTTACACTTCCTGTCAGCTGTCTATCAAAACTACACCTTCCTACCAAGTAGGAAAGAAGGAAGTTACTGCACCCACTCTTCAAAGGCAGAGACACGAGCAGTGCACTTCAGTTGCAACAGACTGGGCATCTAGTACTAGCTTCTAATATTGTGTGTGTGTTGGGGGGAGACTGAAGTCTTGCAAAAGATATAAGGGCTACCAGATGCTGTAATCCAAAATATCAGAAGATGAAATAATGCTTTTAAAATGCAGCATCCTTAAATCTATCAGCAAAAAACAAGGAGCTTGCTTTATAAAGCAGTACTAAAATAAGCAGTGGCATTTGGGATACTTCCTGCCTTGTTTGAGGAAGATGATGCTTACAGTAACATGGCACTGAGTGGTCATCTAGGTGCCCGCCAGAACAGTTACCTTCTCCAAGGCTCTTGGATCTCTGTCTCTTCCTTGTAGTCCATCACTTTGTAGTGTCCAAGATGCGATGGAGTCCGGACTATTTTCATTCCTGCCAACTGGATCCTTTAAAGCAAAGAATAAAGTGCCTGTGCATAGGGATGTCACGTCGAGGATTAGCTTATAAGCCTGTGGCAGGAATGCTGAGCTAGTTTTGCTGTTTCAATTTTTATATTGCAAGTTTAAACTAATAACCCAATAGGAAACAGTTTTAAAACAGTAAGGGAATGTTTTATTAAGAACCTGTTTCTATAGTTTATGTTAACACATGAAGTGAAACTACTAAAGTATGTTTTCTTCTAAGAAAAATGTGGATGCTAGTGCTTTCTAAGGCTTAGCTTTAACAACTACTATAGTAGAGAACTGTAATCCTTGCCAATTATAAGTAGCAGCCACTACTTCTTGGAGGGCTAATTTTGCTATAAAAAGCAGCATTCCAACATAAACTCTTTACATAAGACAGGTTTCAATATCCAATTTCAGATGCCAATTTATTATTGTTCATCTTCTATAGGAAATGCTTAATTACTTTTTAATATTCAAAGCCTAGAAGCTGTTTCATGGTGGCTATTCAAAAACAGACAACTCAGTTCCTGACTTTGGAAAATTGTATAAATCTTTAGCAGTCACTGCCCCTGAGCTCTAGGTACCTATGAGCCATAGTACTGCTAATCCTTGGACTATTTTTTTCACAGAACAACACAGACTTGCCTCCTTTCAGGAAAGCACTAGTTTGTGATCTATATAACCTATCTACCTTGAGTGATTTCTGTAAGGAAGTGCCCTCTTGCATGTAATTTGTGTGACTTTTCACCACTAGTGCTTGAAAGCCACACTAAATGCCTAAGCTGTACTGAGAGAAGAGCCGGGTAGACTCAGCATTGTAGTGTTTAATTTAAAGGTCTGTTTTCCTGACATTCCATTCCTCAGTAAATGCTGACTTGCTAAAAAAATAGTATACTCTTTTAGTTAGCTTTCTTTGAAAGGAAAAGGAGAAATTACATGTTACAAACCTGCCTTTCAATTCCCCAAAGAATACTGCTTTGTACAAACTCCCACAGTCCTTGAACAAAACATTCCACTGAAATTGTATAACTTGTCACACTGTGCAAGACCAAAAGGAGAAAAAAAAAGCCTTTGTTGTCAATTTATAAAGTCCCCACAAGTATGCCTCGGTACAGGATGATAAAGTTTCACTCTGGATGAAATGCTGCAATGGAGCTGAATAAAGATGCAACCATGATTTTGTATGCAGACTCTGTATTATGCAGAGTACCTGGAAGTCAAGTCATCAAATTCACTCCTAGAGCATGCTGGTGCCATAGCAACAAAGGCAGAAGAAAAAAGGTATTTTGTTTTTTGCTGTCACTGACTCATAATAGTACTCAGACCTCTCCATCATCTAATGCTGAAGATGTAATTTCTTATGTTCCTTAATTTCAAGCACTACTGACTTGATAGTATTTACAGCACTGTGTATACACAACGTAGTTTAAATTCCCAATTGTTCGGGAATTAAGAAGTACCTGTTTTACTACCTTGATTTTCTCATTTGTCAAGCTTGTCATTCTTTCCTTTGGGGGCTCTTGATGTCACTGAAGTTACTTGTCAATCAGTGGTTTTAACCCCTTGGAAACTCCCCAGAGCAGCTGACGGCGGCACAAGGTTGTGGATTAGCATTCTGTGTCACCCAGGCTCTGAAGGAAGTTTTCTCTTCCCAGTGTACAGTAATTACATTCATGCTGCCTAAGCCTTTTTTGACCCCAGTCAATCCAAATGGCACCTGAATTACAGTGCTTCTGTGAGTGTGCTCCTTCTTTGGGCAATACTACATGTTTCACTAGCTCCTTTGCTTGTGTTATAAGATTCCATGTCCTGTGCTTCAGTACCTTGTAGCAATGTCGTCATTTTCACCATCGTCGCCCCAGTATGTGTTTGGGAACCCGTTCATCTTCATATAATGCTCTGGAGTCAAAGCAGATACACCCCCAAAAAAAGACTTATATGGCAGACTAAAGGAGGGAGGAAAAAAAAAAGAACAGAAAGCATCAAGTCTGAATGCTATTCTTCACAAACAACCTAACAACATCATTCACATTACATGCATATTAAACTTGTTTTACAGACCTTTTTTTCTTTAAAAATAAAAAGAAGATGTGAAGTGGCAAGTTATAGCAAGTCTGAGATAAAGTACTCAAAAGAAAGCCCTATGCCCTGAATTAAGACATTTCTATTGTAATGCCAAAACCCAAAATAGCAAATTCAGTACAAAGATGGTTTTAAAATTAGCAACTAATTAGTTCCTGGTATCCTTATCATATCACTCATATTCTGTGTGGTCTGATAATTCACATCCTATACATTTTGGGAAGAAAAGCAAACACAAAAGTGTGCCAGCAAGTACCAGGCTAGTGATAGGATCATTTGCCAGCCTGAGCTAACAGTAAAATGAGGAACTTCAGGCCACTGTTCAAGATTGCAACCTTAAGTATACCTTTTTCTGGTGAAATCATTAGTACAAAATTAAACAAAAACCTACTCTTGGAAGCCATGTTTTTCTATTGTCCCTGTTCATACTGTCTGAATCCAGTTAGAGTACACACATCCCAGACAAACGCAGGCTCTTACTTGTACTGAAACTTGTCCATGGCACTAGCCATATGCTTGGGATAGTATTCATCACAGATGTAGAGATTATAATCATTTTCAGGTATTAGGTCCACATCATGCAGGAGAAGGCAGTCCCAGTCTTCATCCTTCAGGGCCTCGCGGACACCAACATTAAGCAGCTTTGCTCGGTTAAAGGTACCATTCCCCACCTGGAAAGGAAAACTTGCACATGGTAAAGACACCAAGTCCATTAAAATTGATGGTGCAAAAACTTTAGTCAGCTGAGCGACCCTGCAGTGACTCAGCTCTGGCCGCAAAAATCATATCACGGACAGAATATTTTATCCACTGTCTTCACAATAGTCTCATTAATCATTGCAAGTTTTATTGTGTCAGGGGTTATATCCTGTAAGCACAAAAAGGCAGCCAATGTTTAAGCCAGCAGTAAGTCAATTCTTAGGTCTAAATCTGCACATCAACACTTTTGACCTAACTGTTGATTATTAGTGCTGGGAACTGGGAAAACATTTGATCATGAAAAAGTTCCCCTCCTTCCCAGTCTGCTCTCAGATTTCTTTAATGAGCCCCAAGCTTCCCCGTTTCTGTCAGTAAGTAATAGGTGCTTGAGCTACACAGGTTATCCCATAGCAAGGTCAAGTCAGATTTTTATTTGATACAGAGCACTAAATAAAGATCTACAACTTCCATCTTAGTATTTACTCTCACCAGTTTATTCAGCAGCTATACTGAGAGGCTACAGCCAAACCACATTTCAACTCTCCCAAAAGCTGAAAAGTTACCATTAAAGATAGTTCTATCCTTTTGGCAGGGAAAAAAAAATCAATAGCAGAGTGCTGATGATCTTAGCAAGTGCTAAGATACTCCAATCATGAGCAGCTCTGGAGATAAAACAGGATGTAACTGATCTGCCCTCAAGACACGTAAGGTCTTACTTCCCCATTAGAAGATTTCCACTTCTCATTCAGACTCTGAGCCCCTGAGCAGAAAGCTCGGTTGCATCACCAGACACATCCAACTTAGACTTACCTGCTGAATCAAGTAGATGCTGTAACTGAGCTGCTGGCGCTGCAAGAAAGGATGAAGATAGTAAAGGAAGTGGCGGAGGTATCTCTCCTGGCCCCTGTATGCTACAAGGATGGCTGATTTGTAGCGGGCCAAGCAGTGAGGGGGTCTGTAGCGGCCTCCAGGGTGGACAAGGGGATTTTTTTGGATAATCATTCTCTCACTGGGCAGCACCCTGAAGGTGATGGTTAATGGACCAACTGCAAGAACAGAGACAAAAACACAGACAAAAGCAAGGTCAGTGATGTTTTTCAACCGTCATACAAGCCAGTCAGTTCCAGGTATATGTTTTCTGAAAGAATTTTCAGCAAACTTGGGGAAAAATAGCTTAAAGCCTCAAGGAATACAAATGCTTTGGGAAAGGTTAGCTTTTGTAAAGGAAGCTTTTTTTTAAGAAAAGCTTCAAGGTAAACTTGAAGTTATGGTAGCCTGCCATATAGGTTGTATTCACTACATTATTTAGTTATATACACTATATTCACTATAATTTAGTTACTAGTTATAAAACCTCACTTTGTAACAATATGAATAAACACAGCAAATTCTACAATTGCTTAAATGCATATATAGTCTATCCTTCTGGCAAGTGAGAAGAGGTTCCAAAATCAGCAGAAGAGTCATATAAATGCAAATCATTGTGTTTTAATGGTTTTCTACCACTGGCAACCTCTCTTAAGAAAACAAAGTACAAATGCAGAACAAGATTAAAATCTATTACTTGGAAGAACTAGCAAGAAACCTTCACTTAAATCACAATTAAAAGCTGGCAATTTCAAACTAAAGCTTTACATAGCTCCAGCCATTCCCTGCAAGCTATGCTACCCAAAGGCAAAGTATTTTGTATCAAAAAAAAAAAAATGCACAGGAAGATTATGCACAGGAAGATTTTTTGTTAATTATAGTTGAGTTTTTCTTTTACTTCTAAGGTCACAGTCAATGCTGCAGCCATTTAAAGTGAGCTTTCAATAGCACCCCACCCCCCAAAAATCAGACTCCCAATTAAACCACTGAATAAACTAATCTTTCAGAAATGTAAGATAATGAAGCCTAGGAGAGACAGAATAAGCATTTACAGAAAATGCCAGAGGTATCTAGTGAAAGTATTCATGTTTAAAAACAGAGTAAAGTACATGCGAGTCTTACCTCTACTGAATATTTACGCAAGTTTATCCCAAAGGTACTTCTTCAAGCTCATCCTATGCTCAAATCTCTTCTACAGTTCCAGCACATAAAACACTGCGAGCCTGTACTCACCCCCATTCTGTTTAGCAGACTCAAAAAGGAGCAACATGCCCTCACGCTCCCCTTTGTTTTTTGGGTGAGATGACAAGGCTGAGGGATCTCACTTTGCAGAAACACTCAGGCTGTCCATTCAGAACTGGGGAACATTTTGCCTGTATGTACTGTATGCAGAAGCTCAAATTTCTGACAGGCAAAGCTATTATCAGCAACAGTCTCCTTTTCCTCCTCAAAAAAACATGCACAATTGCACTTCCCAAAGGGCAGTCTGGACAGCATGGATCCCATTCCTCAGACTTTCACAGAGGTCTGTTCTCTCTGAATTCTACTTTAAGGTCTTCCTTAAAAAGGAAAACTCGACTTTACCTTGTCAACAAATGACAAGGGGTTGCAATACTAAACTCTAAGTATTCTTTTTGAATACTTCCTTTGCCTTCTAAAACACAGGGGGAATTTGATTTTGACTATGTTACCTTGAACAGGAATATGCAAATGCAGTGATGTATTTATGCCCAGAACAGAACAGCTGCAGTTCTTCAGAGCTGACTTAAGGGCTCACGAGTCTAGATCATATTTATTGCTAAGATATCATGTTGTTATCTACTTCTGTGAAGCCATCTTCCTCCTATTCTGCCTTTAGAAGGCCACATTTCAACCTAATATTGTTTTTAACTTGTCATTTATGTTGCTGTTTGTATTTATGAACTCCCTCATTATCATTTTTTTTTCCACTGAAGTGCCATTAACCACTGATTCGGTAGCAACTGGAGCTTGCTGAAGAGATGTTACACTCAGATTAGATTACATCTACACATCATTGCTCCAAGGAGAATGTAAGAAAAGGAATTAAACCCTTTTATTCTTCCCCAAAAGCATGATTTTATTTTCTCTAATACAATCAGGGTCCTTCCTATTGCAGAGTAGAATTTACAGTGTTAAACCTTAAATTTCAAAAACTTTTTAATTTCAAAAATCAAATCTAAATTTGAACATAAAGGTGAGAGTGAGACACTGTGCAACAGCTTCACTCCTGTCCTTCTATCCCCAGATATCCAATTCAGGAGGATTACATCTGCATTTCATCAGTTTTTTTCAAAATGTTACATTCTTCTGAGCTGTCTGGCTCCATTTCCCAAACTGCTCAGCTCAGAAACTCAACTTTAACAAGTTGCAAGGAAAAACAGACAAGGAATTTAAAATCTGCAACTTCTATCCCCAAAACCTCTGGCTGCCCCTCACTCCCTGACTATAAGCTAAGTTCTGGCTCTCTAACCTCTCTCCTGTCTAACATCAGCTAATAAAAGTCTAATGCACTGTAAACCAATTAAATCCCAGATGTGGACAGGGCAAATAGGCAAGAACAAAACAGCCAAAGCCCAGCTTCAGGAAAGGAGGCAAAATCCATCTTAAGTATGCTACAGAGCACAGAATCCCAATTGAGATCCCAAATGCAAAATCAGTATTTTGAAGTGTCCAAACAATTTTCTTCTCAGCCTGGTTCCTGAGCTCTTTCTGCATCTGTCCCACCAAACATTGGGTGTGTAAAATGAACCAAAAATTTTAGCATGAAGAGCTAAAAATCACAATTCCCCATCTACACTGTTAGCTGGCTACAATGCCAGCACACTGCACTATCTGCTTGTTTTACTTTTTAGGCAACACGTTTGGGTATCAGGGGAATCTACTGCTTTTGCTCAGACTTATTCTACCTTACAAAAGGAACTGAATGACTCCTCAACATCTTCTTCATATACATTTAATTCAGAGCAAGCAGTTACAATTACTAAGTTCAACAAGGATAAGCCAAACTTTCACAAGCGGGCCAAGCAGGAACAGTAAGGTGGATGATGTGCAGAAAATCTCGCTGTCAAGAACTGGATGTCCAAAAAGAAGACAGAGGAGTCCTAAAATATGATTCAAATAAAGACAGTCCCCTGGGCATACCCCTGTGGGGTATCTCAAATTGCTGGAGGCCTAAGCCCTCTTTTATCCTAATTTCCCAACAGAGGTAGTCCTCTCCTCTTCCCCACTGGCCAAGGTACTCTGAATTTACAGCCTTCCCGGCCCACCTATAACCAACCCCCTGCCTCCTTCCATCTGTTCTCACCTAAGGTCACCTGACTCCCTTTGTACCCCTCACTCATGGCTCTGCTTAGTCTTTCCATCTCCTTGTATTCCTTTGTCCTGCTCATCAGCCAAAGAAATGGGGTAACTTCCGTATTTACAAGACATAAACTTGTGTGTGTGTGTGTGTTCTGCTCAATGAAAATATCTAAGAGAAAAATGTAGTCACATATGTATAACTGTACCACCACTTGGATGAAAGCAAACAGCCTTAATTTAAACATCAGTTTCCAATGATAGACCCCAATGCTGCCTCAACAGCAGCAATATATCTCAGCACTACTGCTGCACTTTTTACTTCTCTTCAAATACCAAGGAAAGAAACTTTAGGAGGAGAGTATCCATTAAAGAGTACATCAGAAACTACTCATTAGCAGAACAGATGGACACGCTCATGAAAAGGTTATGTCAGACAGGAGGAAAAGGGAGTAAATGCTTTAAGAAGGAGTTGGAAAAATTTCTTCCACGGCTCAAACACATTTAAAACAGCAGTTACAGATAGAACTTTGACCTATAAAAATCTGCAAAGGCCAAATTGACTCACACATTATACATGAAATAAGGTATCTCAAAAAAAAAAATCCAATTCTTTTAGCATCAAGCTCCTTCCTCATAAGAGGAAAAGATGAACAGAAAGAGGCAACACAGAGCAAAGTGAGAAGCACAGACTTCAAATGTATATGCCAGTGGGCAAAGTCTAAAAGGCTTCATTTGAGCATATAAATGATTTTTTTTCCCTGAAAACAATGAAGAAAGAAGCAGGCAAATGGCATCTGTGTAGAAATCTTTCAGGAAACTGAAATAACTCATTCTCAGTGTTAATGAAGACACTAGTGAATATCTAGTACACTAAGGCTTAGAAATGTAACAGGCAGCAAAAATAACAGTCAGCAAAAGCTCAATTCCTCTGAGGCAACTATACTTCAAGTTAATTCTTACTACACTACCCTAGAAGAAATAATATGCCATGGATTCAGGCGGCTCAAAAAGGTTGGGCTATGAGCTGATGCTGCATTCAAAATGACCACTGAAATGATTTACTGTGCACCTAAGTGGACAAAGTGCTGCACTTCATAAAGCCCTGATCCAGAAACCATTGAAGGCACCTGGCATTCTTCCAGCTACTTTAACACACTTTGGAGTGGACACAATGACTTATTAACAGCTTTGAACTGGATACTGGAGTCCACAAGAATCAATTTCAAATATCATTTAATAGAGTTTATGAAATTAATATTAAAAGGCATCATTCTCTCTGATGTGAGGTTTTCAACAGAAGTCAGATCCATGAGAGAAAACTATAATAAATCAAGACATTTATTAACTATATATCTATTATTTTGTGCCCAGTACATAGGAAAATGAATGACAAGTATTTGAGAGTACTAAAGAAAAAATAAAACAATGAAACCCTTCTCTCTCCCCCAAAAGAAAATACTTAGAAGTTTACATAGAATAACATCAGAGAGAATAACTTGTTCCTTACATTTAAATAAAAATATCACCAAGGAAAAAAATAAGTCTAGCAGATTGTTTTTTTTCCTAAACTGAATCTGTATAAACACTCCAGAAGATTATTTAAGTGCTTCACAGCAACAACCCTTCACACACTCAATGCTAATTTCTAGCATAGCAAAATTCCCTAACATTTGGATCTTTTTATTTATTTTTTCCCCCCCTTCAAGTGAACTTTGCAGTTTATATCTGTATGTAACTAACAACACTATGTTTTCATTTTAGCTTGGAGTACCATATGCATGCCATCCCCCATTCTCAGTGCTCCCAGTGATGGAGGGAATAAGAGGTCTTAAAAGCTTTATGTAGCTTTAAAAGCTACATTTATTTTAGTGTAATTTTACTCTGCTTCTGCCTCCTCCACACATACCGCTTAGCCTTGCTTATCTGATGGTTTGCAAGGAGATGTGGAGGCACATCTAGCTTTGCAGTTAGACCACAGTTTCCTCACCCACCTCTTCTGGGCAGCAGATTCTTGACAGCGGTGGAAAGAACCATGACCCAAGCATATTTCCACTATGCTTTTAAGTAAAACAAAGAAGGCTGGGATACAAAATTGTAGCTTTGCAAAAGAATTGATGGGTGCTAGTTAGTGATGAACAGAGACTACACGAAGGCCATAACAATGAGCACCTGTACAAAAGGCTCTGTACTATTAGTATTAGTATTTCAGTAGCACCTACTTAGCACACCAGTTTCCAAGCAAAATGCTGAAGTGTATATACCACGGAAGCATCTAACTTCATCACACATCCTACATGTATTTCGTAAGACCAGTTATATAGAGAATTATATTAAAGAATTCTGTTCAACACAGAAAAACTTAAAAGTGTTGCTTACTGCACAGCAGACTGAGAAGTAGGAGTAGCCAAGCAAACTGTATGTGCATGGATACATAATCCATCCAGTTTTAGCTATCTTGGTGGAACTGATTTGCTATTAGCAGAGATACTAACTACACTCTAACAGACTTGCTTTAGGGGGCTGACTGCACATTTACTTAAAGTTTCTCAATTTCTCATTTTAGTAGCACAGGAATCGAATTAAGGCTGCCTCTAGCCCCAGCTCTAATCTGAAACCCATGACCCCACTTACAGCTTTAAGCCTAAAAGAAAAGGCCTAGTAAATACAAACAACCATAGACCACCAAAGTCCCCAAGGAAAATAAGATACCAAGCTTTTGGGGGTGCCAAGCCCCATTCGCATGGAAGCCTTATTTAAAACTATCATCAGCTTGAGTCACAGGCTCGACTTAAGGCTGAAACAAAGAATGCTGGTGAATCAGAGTACAGAGGTTATCTAGTTTCTAGACTTAGGATGATTCCCAAAGCAGATCGTTGGCAGACATGACACATGACCAAAAGAGAAAAAAACACTGTATGATAAAAACCTTTTCCTAATTTAATATTAAAATTCTGCTTAATTTTCATTCTTGTTCCCCCACAATCTCTGTGAAAGCCTTAATATCATAGGGGTTTATATCTATCAGCAAAATACATATTATATCCTATAATTTCATCCGTAATTTATAACATTGTTATGAAGCATAACCTGTGCCTTTTAAAAGGCACAGGTTTGAAAACAGTTTTTTGTTTGGTTGGTTTTTTGAGTGTGCAATGTCATTATACCGCAAAGCAAACGCTGCTGCTTTATACATACCAAATATTGGTGATTGCACTGAGCAGTACGGCATAGTTTCTTCATTAGGTGCTCGGGTGAAAAGGCTGAGGTTTGTATAGACATCATGAGTTTTTGAGTAATCTTGAATCTGAGGCGACTCTAAAAACCCACGGATCACATTTGAAGGTCCACCTTGGTACAGTATCAGGATAAATATCGCTTGGAAGAGCAGCAGGAAGAGCAGAAAGCACGGATTTTCGACACGGGACAGGGACATTGTTTTTAGACCATGCTCCACATCAGACTCGGGAGGAGTTTAGGCGCCCTCCAGCAACTACCGCTTTACTTTCAGGGCCACGTCGGGCGCGCCTCCAAGAGCTCATCCTTGCCGCGGGGTAACTTTCCGGAGCGGCAGGTGCCCCCGGCTCGGCGCGCTGCGGCCGAGCCCTCCCCCGCCGTGCGCGGCGGGCGAACGGTGACCGTTAACGGCCGGTAGGGCCCGCGCGGGGGGAGGAAGGGCGGAGGTGCGCGCGGCCGGCAGGAGGGAGGCAGCTCTACCGGCCGCCCGCAGGACGAGCCTGACCCTCTCCCGTCCCCACCCGCGACAAGACACAGAGCAAGTCCCCTCACCGGACGGCGGCAACGGCGGCGGGGCCGTTTCCGCCCAGCCGTCACGCGGCCACGCCCCGAGCCTCGCGCCCGCCCTGCGCGTAAGGGGAAACCGCCGCGCCGCGCAACCCCCCGCGACGCCGGCCAGACTACAGCTCCCGGCATGCAAAGCGGGGAAAGGAGGAGCGACGCGCGTGGCGGGCGGGAGCGGAGCATGCTGGGAGTTGTAGTCCCCGACTCGCCGCCGCCATGTGGCTCGCGGCCGTTAGGCGGCGCGCTGTGAGGGTGCCCTTTTTTGTCGAAGCACTAAAAACACGCGCTTTTGAACATTGTTCTCGTTGGTTGAAGCCTCATCGTGGCGTTCAGTCTGACAATACAGAATACATTAAGTTATTTTTGTATTCCATGCTGATTTATTAAGGAAGGAGAGTAGCATCTGTCCATGGAGAGTTGAAGTAACCGTTTCTGGCTGCTGTGGTTTTTTTGTAATTTTAGAGCAAATATATGTCATGTCTGTCACACCTGAATTCCCATCACAGGCAGGGAGGGATTGAAAGCTCTCCTCCTGAAAGCTTTCAGCACACGGCCATTTTCATGACTTTGAATTAGTTATTGAGCTGAGTTAAACTACATAAACCAAAATTAATTCAATACTCTCTACCAGTTTCAGAAGAAGCTATGGTAGGATTTTGTTTGGATAAGCCACACAGTGAGGAACTTATTTTAACTGTTTGACTATCAAGTCTTGGCTTCTATCTCTTTACAAAATGTCGCAGTGCCTGAATATGCACTGACAAGAACAGTAAGACCCAATTTTGTGCGGGTAAAATGGGGCAGGTCCGTTTAGCTCTTCCTCCAAGCTGCAGTGGACGACTGGCATGGTGAGAGAAGGAAAGGCCCCAGCTATGTCAAACTAGATCTTCCTTCCTTCCTTCCTTCCTTCCTTCCTTCCTTCCTTCCTTCCTTCCTTCCTTCCTTCCTTCCTTCCTTCC
>JAVCKT010078982.1:0-14968 GCA_032273925.1 Rhynchotus rufescens
TTTGCAGGTTTGCAGAGGGTGTGAAACTGGGGGAGGTGGCGGATGGACTAGAGGGCTGTGCTGCTTCTCAGAAGGACTGTGACAGGCTGGAGACAAGAGCCCAGAACCTCCTGCAGGGTCCTGTCCCTGCAAAGGGGTAACCCCTTCACCAGTAGATGCTGGCTGATGAGCAGGAGAGCAGCAGGTCTGGAGAGGAGCAGCCAGTTGAACATGAGCCACCCGTGCACCTTGTGGCAAAGAAGGTCTGTGGTCTGTATGAGGCCACGTTACGAAGAGTGTTGCCATCGGGGCCAGGGAGGAGATCCTCCTGCTCTGCTCAGCCCTGGTGAGGCCGCATGTGGAGAGTGTGTCCAGTGCTGCGCTCCCCAGTGCAGGAGAGACACTGGAGAGTCACCAAAGGGTTGTGAAGGTCATGGAGGGACCGGAGCTCCTCTCCGGTGAGGAGAGGCTGAGGGAGCTCAGCCTGGAGAAGACGAGAGTGAAGGGAGGTCTTATCGGTGTCCAAATACCTGGAGGAGGGTGTTGAGGAGGGATCCAGACTCTCTTTAGGGGTGTCTGTACCAGGCCAAGGTGCACCAGGCGCAAACTGAAGCACGGGGAGCTGCACCAGGGTGTGGGGAAAAGCCTCTCTCTGTGAGGGTGGCAGAGCACGGGCACGGCTTGACCAGAGCAGTTTGGGACATTCCTGGAGATGTGCAGAAGCCACCTGGACACCATCCTGGGCAAAGTGCTCCAGCCAACCCTGCTTGAGCAGCAGGCTTGGACCAGAGGATCCCCAAAGTCCCTGCCAAGAGCGAGTCTGCTGTGATTCTGTGGAGCTGTATTTTTCTATATCCTGT
Organism: Rhynchotus rufescens; assembly: GCA_032273925.1. Lineage (NCBI taxonomy): Eukaryota > Metazoa > Chordata > Aves > Tinamiformes > Tinamidae > Rhynchotus > Rhynchotus rufescens. The sequence continues at coordinate 840 of JAVCKT010078982.1, forward strand.
GACAGCTCTATTTCTGTACATTAAAACACACATTGGAAGTGTGATGTTCCATTGCTCCTACCCTGTGTGCGAAAAGCAAAATAGTCTCTGAATGATTGCAAAGGGTGCCCCAAGCTGGGATGGCACAGCTTGGTAAAAAGATACTTGGCGATACCATCCAATTAAATACAGACCAGGATGGGCAATTTATTTTATATATTTTTATATATATTTATATATATTTATATTTTTATTCTCCCATATGTCCCTTGCACTTGCAAGTATATCTGCTATTAGTGGGATGTTTCCTTGTTTTTTTTCTGATCCCTTTACTCTCCACCTGACCTGTCTCCAGCCTGTGTGGTCTCATAGAAGCACTTTCCATTGCCTTTTTTTTCTCTTATGTATGTCTCCCTCTGTCTATTTTTAAATTGGATAAGTACCTTAGAAGCTACTGTGTGGTAAAGGTGCCTTTTTATTTCTTAAAATCCCCGTTTCTATAATGTATTCATAAACCAAGTATGCAGGCAGCTTTTAGATACCGAGGTGTAGTTAGTGTTGTTAGCAAGTGGGCTCATTCTACTTATTTATTCCCCTCTCGTTGTCGAAGTGGTGTGAAAGACAGAGCTGTAAGTGGGTCTGGGCAGAGTCATCTGCCTGGTTCTTGGTTCCCCATCAGCTGAAGCTGCTTTGGGGCCGACCGGCCGCAGGAGAAGGTCCCGGCTCACGGCCCGGCGGGTGGCTCTCTTTTAATCACCCTTCCCTCCTCCTTTGGTGCCAAACGAGTCTTCACACGGCAGAGGGTGACGCCTCCTGCGGATAATTTAGGAAGTGATTGTTCGCGGAACTGGAGTACGGAATTGCCATTTCTGACGGGTGCACAGAGGCAGGGTGGGGAAAACCTCTACTTGCCTCAAGCCTTTCAAGCTAATACCAAGATCTCTTTTGCATTCAAGTGTAAGCTAGGCCAAAATGACATACATATATGTATATATGTGTGTGTGTGTATATATATATATATATACACACATTATATATATATATATATATATATATATATATACAGTCATTTTGTCCTTCCTGCCTTGCCCCAAGCTTTTGTTACAGAACTTCATGTTCAAACAAAAACATTTTTTTGTCAGTTTTTGTATGCAAAAATAAGATAGGGCTTTCTGGGCGTTCTGGCTTGGTGGGAAGCTAGGGGAGAAAAGGGAAGAGTTTTATTCTCCATATACACGTTTGTGAACTCTGTGTGAGATGAAGCTTAATAAGATGAGAAATGCAGGGAGCATATAGTTTTGCCTTAAGTTACATAAGGTGCACGTGTTTCCCATCTACAGTTAAGTAATCTTTTCACCACATTGTCTTGCAAGTACACCTGGCTGAGAACAAAGTTTAATAAATGTTCAGGTTATTGTGACTTTAAAAAAAAAAAAAAAAAAAAGGCAACAACAAAAAACCCCTTCTAAATCCAGTGAATGTTCATTGACCCTGGTAGTGTCTCTTCTGCAGTGAACCAACTGGCTTTACAGGTTTGAAAATCGCAGATTTTGCAGGTTGTACCTACCAGAAAAAAAGAAGTTTTTAAATGCCTGTTATTCTCATGATGGACACCCAGCTCTTTCCTGTAAGCAAACAGTTTTATCTCCATTTCTAACTATGTATTCCAGCCCAATAAGGAGCAGAACAAAATAATATTGGGAGGCACTACAGACCTTGAATAGAAGAAATTCCTGAAATCTCCCATGGATTAGATGAAGACTAAAAGATTAGTTAAAATCTTCCTGCTTTGATTAAATGTATTGTTAAGGTGACTTGAGATTTTGGAGCTGTTTGAATTTGGGAGGAAGGAGGCCCTTAGTTTTGTATTGTTTTTGAAGCATGGATTGCTGTTCTGCAATGGAGGCAAGCAGGTTGTTAAGTCTAATTTTGTCTTAATTCCAGTTCTCAGGAGAGCCCTTAGCCTCTAATAAACAGTGTTTGGGAGGCCCAACCTGCCAGATGGTCAGAAACCTCTACTGTCTCCAGCAACGTGGGAAAGTCTCCTGGCCAAATATGCAGGGAGAGTCTATGGGAACAGCTCCGTTATTATGGAACTGGGTATATAAGCAGCCCTTGGGAGGCAGTCTGGTCGGCACATACTTAAAAAGGAGAGTCAGAAACCACAGCAGAGATGTTCTCATGTTGCTGCCTCAAGCTGCCGGCCGCGCTCGGGCGGCCGCACACCCGCCCACACGAGCAGCTCGGTGTCACTGGGGACTGGCAGACTTGTGCCCAAAGGGGATGAGAACTGCTTGATGCCCCCCCTGCTTTCTCCTGGGTGCCTCTCTTGTAAATAAGGAAGCTGCCGGCAAAGACACCCCAAAATCCAGCAGCACCCTGGGTCTGGTGGATAGGTGCACTGTACGGTGAGGGTTTGCATGCAGAGTTATTCCACGCTATTCCCAGCTGCAGCAGCTCCCTGCACACACCAGCAAAGTGTCTCCTGAAAGGTTTTCAAGGTTATTTTTCCCAGCATGGCTGATTGGCAGTGCTTGTGCCGCAGGAATCGCTGCTCACCCCACCGGCATCAAACCAGAGGCAGGTTCGTGGCGGCAGGACGCGGCACGGAGCCGTTCGGGTGCCACGAGCTTCTGCTTCCTTCGTGCCGCGGGCTGGCAGCGCTCCACGGTTTGGAGGGGCAGCTGGAGAAAACACCCCCGCCTCCAGGCTTGGCAGCCCCTTGGAGCCCTTCCCTGTTGCCCAACAAGCCGTGTTTTATTTCTGGAAGGGAAGCGTGCGTTTCTGCCCGCTGCGTTTTATCAATTGTTGTTTCCCACTAGTATCGCGTGCTTGTCAGGACGTATTGCTCAGAAGAGCTAATGAATTTAAGGCTGCTTTCCTGTTCTGGGTACCGAGGCACATGTCTAATTAAGCAAATACAAAGCTCTTCACATGGTCAAATATCCTTCCCTTGAAGGAATAATAGTTGGAGCCGTATTTTTATTAGCCAAATTATCTTCTAAAAGATAACAGATCTCTCTTGAAGATAAATGCAGGGAAAAGTCAGTATGAGCAAAACTGTTTCATGTTCTTTAAAAGCCCCTATCCAGCCCCTGGAACAAGAGCTGTTGGCGGGGAATAAGGCAGGTGCTCAGGGTAGAATTTGCACATTCTCAAAATGATGCCTTTTTCATTGAAAAAAGCAGGTGTTTTATTAAATCTGCTATTATGTAACGTAAGAAACTTTGTGTGTGTGGTTTCTTAATGGTTTTGGTTTTGAAAATAGGGTTTACAGTGCTGTGCTCCTTAGTCATTTACATTACTATTGCTATTCACTCAGGTGTGGTGAGTGAGATATATCCCTCTTGATACAGTGCTGAAAATGGCTCTGCTGCAGGAGTTCATGGATAAAATAGATTCCAGCCTTCTGCGACCTGAGAAATCTCTACTGGTGATAATAAAATGTGTGTTGTTTTTGCCAGTAAAATCTTTTTCATCACTGCTATAGGAGGAGATCCATGGAGAGCTGGAAAACAGCTAATCCTTGTCCTGGTGTCGTGCTCAGCGATCAACCTAAATCTCCAGAGCTTGAAGGAAGGCAAAGGAGACCTGTAATCAGACCCATTTTATCTGTGCTCAGTTAAAAATACAGAAGAACCCCTTCCATTTTAAGTTAATCCTTAGAAACGTCAGCAAGGTGTAGTCGCTGCCATTTGATATTCCTCTCTGCAATAGAGGTGCACTGTTAAAAATAGTGGAAAGCCTTGTTTGCTGTGCTGTGCAGAAAAGGACTAGAATAATTCTTAGCCAAGTTACGCTAAAACATTTATTCAGACTTCATAAAATAGCCCCCAGTTTAACTGCTGTCATTCATGGGAATAAAGGAGTGGAACTCTAGTTGTTTGCAAATTCCTGGACCATGAATTCTTTACAATGAAAGAAATGAAGAATTGGCCAAGACCTCAATTTTTCTCTACTTTGTAACTTACCCCTGGTTTTCTCTCTCAAAATGCTGCTAAGTTAGGCAGAAAAAGAACTTTAAAATGAGCTGCTGCTGCTGCTTTGTTACTTGTATGTCTTCAGAGCAGATTTTTTTGTTGTTGAGGAGTTTTAATGAAATTGTATCTTTGCTAATACGTATGGTTTCTGTCCTCTTGTTTTGGGTGGCAAAATGTCTTTTTTGTACAGCATTCAATAGCAAACTAATCAGGGATCTTACATACCTGGGCATATGGAAGTTTTACATCTAACTTGCAAATGTGAGTGGTGCACTAAGCACTTCCATTTTTAAAATAAATTGTTCCCTTTAGGTCCTAACAGAGCAGAGCAGTTACTGCTGGTATGGACCTCCATTTCTTAACCCTGTAACAGACGGCAGCTAATTCATTTGCAGGCTTTGGGAAGGGAGAGCTTTTCTAGTGTTTTGCCCTTTTTTAGGAGGAAAAAACCCCAAAAACTTCCTATGGAAGTTTCAAGAGAAAGATTTCATACCCTGAGTGGTAAAAGACAAAATACTGTTAAAGACGGAAACTGTGGGGTGTTTTGGGAAGGGCTGGGTTTGTTCTTCTCCTGAAAAACCTCAGGGTGAGAAGGATGTGGTGCCTGTGCTGCAGGTTAAGCTCATGCTGTTGGCTTGGCTTCAAAGCAGCAGCCTCCTGCTGCAGCCCTCCAGCCCTTGCATGAGCCCCACGCTCATTTTCTAGGGCTAGTTCTCTATTTTTAAGCCAGTCATTTCAGTTCCAGCCACTCTTGGTGTGACTAAGCTCTGGGTCCTGTGCTGTGTGTCTGGTCTAAGGGACAGCAATGAGCCTGCTTGTGCCTAACCCCGCAGACAAGTGCGGATTTCTCAGAAGGAACAGAGAACAGTAACAGATCCCCCGTGTTCAGCGAGCTTATGAAATGCTAATTCTCTGCACGCCTCGAAGTTCAGATGAGTGACACCCTGCGTTGCCACCGGGGAACCTGAACACAGGCTGGTGCATGGCCAGAACCCCCACGGTGCCATCATCCCTGCTAATACCAGGCTTTGAGAGCCAGCCTGCTGTTTCTGTGGACGCTGTTTGGCTTTTGTAAGAGCACTAGCTTCAGTTCTGAGCAGCAGTTTTAAAAAGCACAGCTGTATTTTTGTCGTGGAAAGCCGTGAAGATAAGAAATAGGGGGACTTTACACTGAAGATCCTTGTATCTGCTGGGATTTGCACCGGTAGGGTACAGAGTACAGTAGCAGAAATACAATGCCAAATAAAATCTGTTGTTGTGGATTGGTAGCGTCTGGTTTTGTTGAAAATGAAGCCAGGTTGTCTACTTGAATGTCCAATGGGGAAATTTAACCACAGATTTCTGAATTTCCTGGATGGTTGCTGCCATTTCCAGCAGTGCCCATAGGAGTGCTCCGTACCTAGAGGCTCTCCTGGCTTCCCCTTCATCATTCCCAGACCCTTTCTTTCCAGGTGTCATGGGGCAGCTTTGGCAAAGTGCTTGATATTTGCAAACTGCAGTTTAATTGAAGCTCTTGATCTGTTTTCATAACCCAGGTTTGTTTGCACTGTCCTTTTAAAAAATGCTGTTTGTAAAACCCTAAAGATAGAATCTTTTGGTTCAGTGCTTTCATCGTTAAAAAACACTTTTCAGCAATCTTTTTCTCCCTTTCTTCTGTTTTTCCTCAGTCAATCGCTTCAGCAGACATGGATTTGAATCAGCTGGAGGCTTTTCTCACTGCCCAAACAAAGAAACAAGGTGGCATCACATCAGATCAAGCTGCAGTCATTGCAGACTTCTGGAAGAAGCACCGAGCGAAGATCCGAGAGAGCCTCATAAGTCAAAGTCAGTGGGATAATGTTTTAAAAAACATGAACTGGAGAGTCGACTTGAAGTCACAGTCAAGACACATCGATCAAATAAATACCCCTGTTGCAATAGTTGAGATGGAACTAGGAAAAAATGGGCAGGTAAGGTTTGCTTCATAAAATATGGAAATCTTGTTTAGCTGAGTATGGTATAGCCAGTGATTATGTTGAAATTGTGTTCTTATCCCATGTACTGCAAAGTCAGTTTGTCTTCTTCCTAAGCAAACAGAAGAATTAGGTCATAACTGCAGAACAGAATCTGAAAAGGAGTAAAGTGAAATGTAAGTGAAAGTAAAATCTCTCTAAATGATGAACCATCCTTTACGTTTTTAGGATAAATTGGGGAAGGGTGTGTATTTTTTAATAACAAAGACTTTGTGTTATACTTTGTATAACTTTGAGTTACAAGTAGATTGTTGGTCACATTATGCAATATGCTATTACTTGCCTAAAAATGATATATAGCTCCATCACTGCTGAATACTGCATTTAAAAAGAAACAAACAACAAAACCCCCAACTCTTACAATCACTAAAAATAACTAAGGGTGTAGCATCCACTTTCAGTTTTTCTTTCTTTGATGGAAGGAAATAGTTGTCTTTTTTTTTTCTTTTCTTTTCTCTGTAATCTGTTAGCAAATCTGAACTTCTTTTAAGTACTGCTTAAAAGCTACTTTTAATAGTTACTGTTAAGTCGCTATTGCTAATCAAATTTTGAGCTAAGTTGGAGAGTTTGATACTAATACTTTACATTTAGCAGAACGGTTGAGGTTAGAAGGGACTCTGGGGATCATCTAGTCCACCTAGATATCTAAAGCATGTCACAGAGGATCGTATCCAAGTGGATTTTGAACATCTCCAGAGAAGGAGGCTCTGGAACCTCTCTGGGCAGCCTATTCCAGCGTTCTGTCACACACTCAGGAGGTTTCCCTCGTGTTCAGATGGAGCAGTTTGTTTCAGTTGGTGGCCGTTGCTTCTTGGCCCATTGCTGGCCACCCCGAGAACAAGTTTGACTGCATCCTGCTGAGACCCCAATAAGATCCCTCTCAGCCTTCTCCTCCCCAGGCTGAAGAGGCCTGGCTTTCTCGCCTTCTCCTTGCAAAAGAGATGTTCCAGTCCCCTCACCATCTTCATAACTCTACACTGGACTCTCTCCAGTAGCTCCATGTCCCTCCCGTACTGGTGAGCCCAGCCTTAGATAGGGATTTCCAGATGTGGACTCACCAGGACTGCTCACAACACTTGCAGTTGCCTCGACCTGCTGTCAACACTCTAGGGATGCTGGAGGGGACACTGCAAGCTACAGGCCTGCAGCCAGACTCTGTGCCACAGAGCACAACCCTCTGAGCTCTGCCATTCAACCAGTTCTCAGTCCACTCCACTGTTGGCTTGTTGAAGTCAAGGTAGACAACATCCACTGCTCTCACCTCATCCACCTAGTCAGTCATTCCATCATAGAAGCCTCTCGGCTTGGTTCAGCATGATTTACCCTTGCTGACTACTCCTGATGACCTGCTTGTCTTCCACGTGCTTAGAGATAGCATCTGGGATGAGCTGTTCCATCACTTTTCTGGGGGTGGAGGGGAGACTGACTGACCTGTGGTTTCCTGGGTTGTGCTCCTTGTCCTCTTTGAAGATTGGAGTGACACTGACTTTTTTCCAGTCTTCAGGCAGTTCTGTTCTCCATGACCTTTCAAAGATGATGAAGAGTAGCCTAGCAGTAACACCCACCAGCTCCCTCAGCACCTGTGGGTGCATCCCATTGACGCCCATGGGTTTCTGGGTGTCAGTTTAGCCTAAATGATCTCTAGCCTGATCCTCCTTGATCAAGCCTTCTTTTTTTCCAGACTTCCTGTCTTTACTCCAGGGGCTAGGATTCCAGAGGGCTGGAATATAGCAAAGGAATATCCATTTTAGGCAAATAGAGTGTACCTGTGCTGATTCAGAGGCTTATCTGGAACTGTGTGGTTATTTTGAGGCCATCACGAAAGTACCAGTCAGTTGGTGTCCTGCTTTGGCAGGACATTCTGGCATAGTTGCTGTGGAAGTGCAGTTTTTCTCTTGCTTTTTGGAAGCCTCCCCATCTAAAATGCTGACTCTCCACCTTCTACCTGTGAATCTTTACAGTGACCAGGATAAGAATGGTGTATGTTCTTAGGCTTTTTCTCCTGGTCTTAAAATGTAGAGTTTTCTGCCAAGTATCTTAGTATCAATAATGTACAATGCCAAGTATCAGTAGTAACAAATGGGGAGGAAATTAAGATTATAGTGAGTACATAAAAATAAGTACATTAGTGAGCAAATGAAACAAAAGGCCCATGTTTCTTTAAAAGAAAAAGAAATCACAAACCCATTTGCTGTTTTTCAGAAGGGAGCCAGTGACTCTTGTTTAGATTTTTCTTCTTCTTCTCCCAGTAATGGATTGTTACAGCAACATGAGTCAGTACCTTTTATAATTCTTTGTACAGACTGAGAAAGAAAATGTGAGCATGAAGCAAGAACAGAGATTTCTGAGGCATTTTAATTTCTCTTGACAAAGAACCCCTGTTCAATCTGTTAAAACCAGATTGATTTTTAGCTATGCAGTTTCATGTCTCAAAAATTCCAAAGAAAATGGTTGTGCAAATATATTTATTTCAACTACCATTAAACATAACGTCTGCTTTCCCTTGCTGGGGATGGTGCAGTGAGCTGTAGTCTGGCGTTCAGGACAGGTAAGGCTGGTGATCAGCGAGGTCATCGTAGCACAATTAAGATTGACCCCACTTCAGGCAGAATTTGTACTGGTTTGAAGGAGCCGTTGTTCCATAAGATCTTTAGTTTAGAGAAGAGCTTTTAGTGGAGCCTGTGCACATGTCTCAGGCTGAGACAGGACAGCCTGGGCACCAAAATGGATAGCGAGCACCTTGAATCCTTCCGGGATGTCAGGAGGATTCATCTAGCCCTTGAGATGTTCCCCTGTACCAGGGACCTTCCTGGAAAGACAGGGGCAGAGACCACCAGTTTGACCAGGGCTGAAGGAATTATTCTCGCTTGCTAGATTCAGCCCACAAGCCTGAAACTCTTCATCTTATTTTATAGTCTTTATATGTTTCATCACTATTACTCTCGTGGTTATAGCTTTTCTAAGCGTCAAGTTTCTGTAGCGCATCAAAACTGCACATGCTTGTACCTTTCCAAAACTTAACAGAGAGAATATGTTTTCCAAAAAGTAAAAAATGGCAATTGTGGATGGGATTTGACAAACAGCGTAGGTCTCCTCCAGGCTTTGTAGAAAAGAGCTCGCTGATGATTCAGGAGTGAATTATTCAGAACCCGCTGTTTTCATTTGGGCAGCTGTTGACACGGGAGTATACAAGTGCACCGATGTGTGATGAATTGACATGAATATTTCATCTGCTTCGACAGAAGCAGGAGAAGCTCTGCAGAAAGTGTCTGTTTTCCAGTATTTAAAGGCCCTCTTGTTCTTCGCAGCATCTCCCTCTGGAGTGGGTACAGGAAGTGTCCTTTCATTCTGTTTTGATAAATAACCTTCATTGCCTTCTGTATTTGCTGTCCTTAATATTCAATCACTCAGTTGCCTTAAAGCAAAACAAATGTATATGTAAGACCTAATACAGCTAGAAATCAAGATGTTTATGTGACTTGCCTGAGTTTCGATGGACCAAGCTTACCTGACACATGTCAAATCTTAGTAATGTTTTCTGACGGAACAGAGGTGTTTCTGGAGAAACTTTATTGCAATTTGTATGAATTCTTATTATCTTTGACGTTACTGTTAACAGAAAAGTGAATGCTTTCCTCTAAGCACCCTTAAAAGCGTTTTTGATGAGAAAGGTTCACAACTCCAGGAAGTTTGGTTCGGGCCCCATAACTTGCATTTTGACCCTTTCTTCCTCAGTGAAGATTTTACAAAGCAATTTCAAGCTCTCTGTCCACTGATGATGGAACCTTTATACATCCTGGCTGAAGGCAGATGAACACGCTGGCCATAAAGTTGCTTTGCTTTGCTTTCCTTTGGTCATCTGACTAAAAAATACCCTGCAACCATTGCACTTGATCCTGCATTTTCCTTCATCTGCTAAGTTTTCAGTACCCATCCCTGCCAGCCTGTCCTTTCCTCTTGAGCAACCCGTCTCTTCTTGCACAATGGCCTTCCTCCTCAGTGCCTTGCTGAGCTTCCCTTAAAATGTCTAGAGCTCCCAGCCTCTTCTCTGCAGCCCTTCAGGTTTGTTTGCCCTCTCAGGGCATTTCAGGAAAGCTCCTTGGCATGGAATTCCAGGTGGATGTGAAGCTGTTGGGCAGGAAGCCAAGTGAGCCGACGAGCTGCTCTTCTTGCCCTTCTTACCACCCCAAGGCAACGCTGCTCCACATTGAGAAATGGTCACACTGTTCAAGCCCCACAGTCTTCAGTTTTTAACTCATTTCCATTGCTGCCTTTCCAATTGCAGATTTATAGTTGTCTGTGTTGTTAATAGGAAATAAACATGTTAGTTTAGCACCATCACTCAGTATCAGGATAAACTTCTTTTATGGCATTTGTAATTTATTTTCGTTATGAGATGTTCCCCTTCTTCAGGGTTTCTTTTTCCTCCTAGCATTCCAATTTGCTAGATCCTAGGAAATCCAATTTGCTCTGGTCTTCCTTTTTAGGGGGTGAATATGTAGTTGGAAATCAATGGCGAGATGATTTAAGCAGAGGATTTTGCTTAGGAATTGGCACTCATCAGGGATACCTGTCACTTCGTGCCTCCGGCTAACCAGAACAGGCACTGCAGCTGACTGCTTCTATAAATTTGTTAAGCATTTATTATACATTTATATGCTTGAAGATATTTATGGAGTGAATGTTTTCACATCCACTTCAGTGTTTGAAATACTGGTAATGCAGGTGACAAACGGCACTTTTAATGGATTTTTGTATGAAGTAGAACATGTCTTACGAGCAAAGAGTATTTTATGGCCTAACCTAATACTAAGTCTGGAATTCCACTGCAAGATTCTTCTCAGGAAGACTCAAAGAAATGACATTGGTTATTTTATTATTATTAAATTGTGGATCTAAACGTTTTTGCAAACTCAAGGATTTGCAAAACTTCATTTCCCCCCCCAAAATCATATCTCTTGTTTGTTTCTTAATTTTAAAACTGTTGTGTCTACATAGAATCATTATGGTTTGAAAAGATCTTCAAGATTACAAGATACATGACAGAGATGTTGCCTTACCGAATGGTGTAGACAGATGAATCCTGCTACACAGAAAGTACTTATATAATAATTTCCTTCAGACTTAAGGGCAAGAGCAGCTTTTCATTCCATACCATTTTCTGAAACCTAAAATGACCAGCAGTACAGATCTTAGATCATTGGGAACAAACCTTTTTTTTGGTTAAACAAGCAACTAATACATATTTTCATCATAAAATATTTAATAGTTGGAGTTGACCTTTCCAATGCAAGAACTTACAGATACTGGAAAAACTGGAGCTGTCAGCTCAGAATTTGCCCTAGATGTATTGGCTCCTCTCTCTGCCAATGCCTGGATCCAGGTTCTGGTAATTCAAAGAAAATCGGGTGGGGAAAGAATTGATAATAAACATAGATTATCATGTGCTGTGTAAGGGAGGTAAAATTGTTTTAGAAAATTGGAAGTCATAAGGTTTTACGCAATCAACTTCTAAATTGTATGACTATGAAGATTAAAATTTCTTGCTGTTTTGGGAGACATAGTCCCATAGTAAACTTGAGGGATCAAGCACCATTCTGACCTGTTAACCTTGTGTGTTCTACACAGATTTAGTTATGAAATTGTATTAACTGTGTTATAAACAAATGATAAACCAGATTCACAAATATTAAAATAGAACATGCTTGCATAGTGTAATAAAAATCTTAGGATTTATCTTCTGTAAATCCCTGTTACTTTGCTCTAGGATTACAGGCTGAATACTCTTGTGGATCTGTGTCTTGCACATTTTTGTAAGCACAGGTCAGTGCTGGATTTCATAGGTTGTAGTTCTTTCCAGCAAAAGCTTTTACTGCTGAAGGAAGATCTAATTGGGGAAAGCATCATGAAAAAATGAATGAAAAAATTAAAATAAATGAACAAAAATGAAGAAAAAAGTATGTTATAGGGAGGAGAGGTTGTGTCTGTGCTTACTTCTGCCTCTGGAAGTGAGGTATAAACACTGTAGGTCAGCTTTTGCTGAATATAGCTTCAGATAATGGAGTTGCAGTGCTCTTCGTGTAGGCTGTATTCTGAAAAGACAGATAACCTTTTGTAGAAGATCTCTGTGGGCATCAAAGATGCTTAGTGAGATGGAAAAGCAATGCTGGGTTACCCTAATTGCAAAACAAGGGTCATTTGGGCTGCAAAGAAGGAAGAACACCAGAGTGTTTCTCTTTCCTTGCCTTAATCCATTTTAAGGTCTGTAGGAACTATTTTTCCTGTCAGAAAGTGGAAAGTACAGTCATTTAGAACCAAAATCAATCAACTTAGACAATTAAACCTTTAGTGAAAAAAGACACTTTAGTGATCAGCCAAGATGAATGTAGTCACTTGAGCTTTGTTCACCTTGGAAAATTTATGCTTTAGTGGGAACAGTTACGTAACAGAGTCCAGTGAAAAGCAAATAGAAACCATATAGGGCAATAGGCTGCTCAAGGCATAAAAAACCAGAACACATTTGAATTATTTAACTCAGCTATTTCCTCAATCCTCTGTACTGTACACTTGGTAGTCCTTTGTTTCATCTGTTCAGTTTTTATGACCACCTCCTGAAAGCAAAGTCAAGTCTGAACTGGACCAAACCCTTATTTTTTTCGTGGTTGCTGTGTTGTGTGTTTTGCTTTTGGGTGTTTTGGGGTGTGTTTTTGAGATGTTGGTCAAGTAACTGGTCCAACTTGACCTGTCACATTTGCACTTCGTATATTTGGCTATATTGTATTGAATACCTCCCCTGAGCATCTCAGATATAGGAAGGAACGTTCCTAAAGTTGAGGAACTTACTGTGCTGCAATTAGTTGTGCTAAGGTTTCCATCCTTGTTCAATGTATGTACACACTTGTATATACATGCACACTCCTACATGCACACATTCTATGTCAGCTGTTTTTACTGTGCAACTTAGTCTTTTCAAGTAGTTACAGAGTGACGGAGTTAAATGAGATATATTTTTGATGGTTGCAGAGCTGGGGCGACTGCAATGAAAATTCAGGGTTAATTGAAAATGTGCTGTATGAAAGGGGATGCTGCATATTTTTTGCCTTGCAACTGCGTAAATTCAGATTTGCTCTCTGAAATCTGAGGGGTTTTTGCCCTTCTCAGAAGCTGTGCTGAAGTCTTGTGTGTACATTGAAGAGAGGCAAACATCCTTGCACGCCCTGGAAGAGGGAACTTGCCATCTGTCGCACATGTTGTGTGATCAAGAAATATTTTGCAAGCTATCGTTCTTATGCGGTTCATAAAATATTGCATAGCTTTAGAAACGTCCTCCAAAATGATCTCTTGCAGCCTTGCAATACAACTAAAAAGAGTGTGAGAAGAGAGGTGATTGGGTGTGACGGACCTGTCTGTTTAACAAAATTAATCAGCAAATTTCACTTAAGAGCTATACTTTCTTTTCTGGAACGTGTGCTGCGCATTTCCAACCTGGCTGGAAGGACCACTTCTTCTTTCTCATCCTTATCTCCTGCCTGCTCACTGCTTTTCCTGGAAGACCTTTCCCTGTTTCTGCTGGATGGTCCTGGGATTGGTTGGTGGTGCTCTGGCATCATACACTAAGCTAGCAACCCGTGGTTCTTGTTCTGCCTCCTGCACTGGAAGCATTTCACGTCTCTTCATCGTTTTCTTCCTGCTCCTGCAGCGCTGGCACAGAGGTCCTCAAGATTCAGCTGGATGGTGCCCTGGCTAACTGATCTCATGCTGATGATGGCCCTGCCCTGAGCAGGAGGCTGACCTAGGGACTTGTAGGCATCTCTGCCAACCCACGGTGCTGTGAGTCTGTGATCTCAAAGATAATGTAGCTCCATGGTTGGGAAAAGCCAGAGCAGTTGGACATGTGGCCAGTTTCTCTGCCACAACAGGGCCAAGTGGTTGGTCCACGATCTTTCAGGTGAAATGGGTAGTTTGATGTTTAATCTAGACACCATATGCATTTTCATTCCTTTTCTGTCCGTGGAGCCTAGTACAGAAGCTTGAGTCAGCACAGGTTTTGGTTACTTTTGTGCATTATGCTTCAGTTCGGTCTGAATGCTTCAACGTCCATAGCAGGAAATCTTGATTTCAGCATCAGTAATCTTGAAAGTCATGAGCTGGGAGGAGC
>JAVCKT010079098.1:0-14962 GCA_032273925.1 Rhynchotus rufescens
GCAAATAGTATCATGCCACTCCGTCAAAAAAAGTCAAAAATAAGTTTTAGAAGTCTACCTGCAGAAGAGAAGAGGAGTCTGAGTAAACTGTGAACCTCTTAGAAATTCAGTTTCCAAATTGCATCTTATATCTGAAAACAGAATTGCTGGCAGAAATATTTAGGAGCTCCTGAACTAGAGACTCTGAACATCTCTTACATCCTTTCATGAATCTGAAAGTGAATCAGAAAAAAACCAAGCTAGGGATACATGGGTGATTCCAGGCTATTTTCATGGTAGGTCCATTTTTGCATAATGATAATATAGATGCCCAGGAGCTAAAGAGGACAGTATATTCTTTGCACAAAGGCATTAATAATTTACTTTTTATGTATCTTTTTTTTTTTCCCCTTGAAATTATGGATAGTTGACAAAGAACTTGTTGTCCAAATGGGTTTGCTTGAGCCAATTCTGGAGCTGCTGGAGTCAGGGGATCCCACTGTCCAGTGTAATTCCTGCGCCTGCACCATGACTTTGGCTGTCTCAGGTGAGTGGGTTGTTCTTTCCCTTTTTCCTCTGAATGAATTAATTCATTACAACTCCTATCTCATATTTTAAGGTGAGCAGTCTATTGATAGTGGATTTAGAGGAGTCAAAAGATTCAGCAGCAAATTTCAATATTCCTCCACCATAAATTCAGCTTCTTGAGATTCCAGTTAAGATCATTTTTCGCTGCTTCTGGCATTCATTCTCTAATGATTACAACCCTTTTTCTAATTTCTAATCTAAATATATTCATGACTGGCTTATCATAATTAGTGTCTATATTGGCTTTTGCTTCAATAGCTCTTCCTCTCTTTCTGCAGTGATGAGGCTGCTTCATTTCACTATACTGAGAAAGCCAAGTTCTTTTAGCTTCCTCTTGTGAGGAGGGCTCTCTGTTCAACTTCATGGGCCTTCTGGGTTTAAATTACATGCTACAGAAATGGAAGATGGCAATTTCATCTGCTGCTTTGTGATACCACAGGCCTCAAACGTTGTTACAGAACAGAGATGTATGTAAATGATGCACGAGTTCCATTTCCAATTCATTTCTTCTGAAAGAGAGATGCCCAGAAATGTGCAGTATTCCACCTGGAGCCTCACCTAGATCTTTTACTTTCACATTCCAGGGAAATACGTTGTATGACACATCATAGGATAACATGTGGCTTGCTTGTTTGTTTGTTTTTGTGATTGCATCATGGTGCCCATGTCGTACAGCTGATTTCGATGTCTGTGTCTTCAGTCTGGGCGCACAGAAGCCACTCCAGATCCAACTCACCTTCGTTCTCTCCTAAGGGCAGTGACCCAATGCTCTTGCGTAGGGCCTTGGGTGCTGGTGCAATTCCAAACTCGGATAAAGTCAGGCTTTCAAGCTAGGTAGGGATGTAAGCAAGGGGGTCTGGCTAGGAGATAGGCTGGAGCGATGACTAGAACTAAATCAGTTATGAGAAATTTTGCCTCAATTTACTTGGGATTTAGATGGACTGGATCCATGGTTTTTTTTTTTTTTTTTCCTTTCATTCAGACTGCATTTAGTTTCTGCAGCAGTGGAGAATAAAGCAAGTGGCAAATGTCTAGAAGTTGATTAAATTCTAGCTTGCAGACTCTGATGTCTTAAAGTGTCTTTTTGAGATAAAAATCGTGTTCAGTCATGTCCTTTAGGTAAGTCATTTATGTCCTACAGTGATTTAAAAGTGATAAGTATGAAAGCACAGCTTAATTAGGATAATTCTTTATATGGCCATAATGTGACTGAAATTCTAAATCCAGCCATGGTCAGGTACCTCAGCTCTGCTGCAGGAAGTGTCCAAGACTGTCTGCATGCAGGCTGAAGCTGATTATCATGTGTGCATGCAAGTTACCTGCAAGCTGGGATGTCTGGTTGTCAGCTGTAATAGGCACCCAAGCACAAAGCCAGCAGACAAACTCATTTAGAAGAAGGGATTTGAAGGTCAGTTTGTTTTAAGACCGGCATTTGCCCACAGAACTAGAGAACACCTGCACGTTTGGAGTTATTTGTACACTTTCAGCCTGTGCGTGAAAATAATCACTCTTGAAATAAGAACTCCCTTCAAAGCAGACAAAAGGTGAACTAAACGTTCACAGCAGGACTTTAGGGAAAACTAAACTTCTGCATAAAGCTAAATAAAGTGGGTGAGCTGAGTTCAGAGCCAGAGATAAAAATGATAACACACAACTGAAGCTGGATTTGGTTTTGGTGTGTATGCAGGCAGCTGCTATTGCACATTCAGAATTGTGCCAGTTATGTGTTCAAGAACACAAACGGCAGAGAGTGGCAAGAGAGAATTTATAAATGTAGGTTTCAACATGAGTTATTTAGACCCAGATTGAGTAGATGCTATTGATTTTCCCACTTTAGAGGGGCATCTCAATATGTGTGCTCTTCTAAACGTACTTTGAGGGATATCAGATCAGAGGTTGGTGTGGCCTCTGTGCAGAGACTCTATTAGATAAAAAAGAGGTTCAAAACAGAAATAGAAACATGTTCTCAGCTGCCATGTCGCTTATAGAGACTGTAATACAATTAACACATCTTAGTGAGAGAGATACCTCTATCCATTCTGCTGCTATAAGTTTATGAAAAAGATACAAGTTTTGAGTCATAATGTCTGACTGGAAGTAGAATGTAAATGGAGAGAAGGATGAGGGAAAATATTTTATATATGTACAAATATATATATATATATATATAAAATTTGTCAAGCCCTTGGAGATGGGCTCTGTCGAAGACAGTAGAGCTGAAGCAGTTAGCTAGGGAGCAACCCAAAGGAAAAGAAGAGAAGCTGGGGTTTTCTATTCACAAAGGTTTCCAGTGTGTGGGTATCTATCTGTCCTGGTCCCTCCACCCTCCCACCACAAGAGTCGGCACTCGGGTCAGTCCCACAGGACCAGAGGTGTCCAGGTGCCTGAGCCCGTCCCGATTGCTGCAGGCTCCCCGTGCTGAGCAGCAGCACTGAGCCCTCAGGCAGAAAAACTTGTTCCAGCTCTTGTGGCAGTCTTTTCAGATCAAGTTCAGCTGTGTTTTTCAGTGATGGACAAGCCCAACACCTCCAGATTCTGTCACTAGCAATGCTTCCTCAGGAAGAGCATCAGATCAGAAATATGTCCCTGGGAACCCCTTTCACAGAAGGATGCAGGATCCTCTTCCCCTGCCCTAGAAGGAAAGATGGAATAGAAAAAGTATCCACATTTTATCACATTGTTCAAGCATGAGCTTCCCTTCCACATCCAAAATAGTAATGGAAACTATTGTGTGAAAGAATGAAGGAAGCAGCAATATCTGAATTCCTAATCTTTTTCCTTTCTCCCTTGCTCACCTAATTAGAGTTTATATCAGACTAGACTGGTTTCCATCAGATGGAACTGCACCAAAGTATTTCTGCTGCTGCTGCAGGAAACACAAGAACAATGTACAGACAGACTGTATTGGAAAAATGCTTGTCTACAAAATGGATCAGAAAATGTCACCAGAGTATAGTTTTTCCCATGGAAAAGCTATTTTTAAATACATGACTTTGTCCAGAACAATTATTTTGCTCACAAAATGAGACTATTTTTTTTTTTTCCAAAATAAAGAGTATTTCCTTGAGTATAACATATTCCCATGAAGGGGATGTTCACAGAAAGAGCTTTTTTTCTGGAATACTAGTTGCATCCTGACTGAATGGTACCCAAATAGCTATCCCGGGTTGCCTATGCCAGTCACTTTCACAATCTAGATAGGCCCCCAATTTCTTGCTCTCAGCAAGCTTTGGGAGTGTGGATGCTGTTTAAACCATCTACGTAAACGAAACAATACTGAAAACTCCAGTGGACTTCAATGTCTGTTTTGCTTAAATAAATAACGACAGATGTAGAATAGGGCTTTTGGGTTTTATTTATTTATTTATTTATTTTATGAATGCTCAGCAGAATAATGTGATTTCTCACATTAGTGATAAAGTGTAGAGAAAGTGATTTTTCTAAAGAACTTTCAGAAAAAGTCATAAAAGAAGAACACTGTCAACACCTCATTCATTTAAAAAAGCTTTCTCTTGCTTGCAATGTGGGTATTATTGCCCTAGGGGCATCCTGTAAGTAAAACATACTTTTCTCTTTTAAAAGCCTTTACGGAGCTGATGGGTCCTGGAGCTTTTGAATATGCAAAATATTTGGTAATGCAGAACTGCAAACTCTCTCCAAGACAGAGAGACTATTCTCTTGCTGGCCAATGACTAAGCAAGCCAAAAAGCAGTTTCTCTTCTGTTTTTCTTCCTTTTTTTCCCCCCTTTTCAACTTAATTTGGTTTGTTTTATCTACCTGCAGCCAGCATCTCTGATTTCACCATTCTATGGCTTAGGCTTCTCGATTAAGGTAATGGCTGGAGTCCAAGCCACGAACCTGGAACCGACCTCGCTAAGTGCTGTATAAAGATTGAACAAAAAGATAGTCCTGACCCAAAGCAGCTTATAAATTAACAAAGAGATAAGAGATACAATATATGTGGGAGGACCACAGTCACAGGCAGAAGGGAGGCTAGCTCCTCAGCATCATGGCAGCTTTTTTTTTTTTTTTTTTTTTTTTTTGCTGATGTTTTGAAAAATCTTTATTGGCCTAAAGTTAAGGCAGATGAAAAGATCAGAAAAGGAAGGATTTTCTTTTATACAGGAGTGACTTGAAGCTGCCTTGGCTAAGTCCTTTTTTTTTCTAAATTATACTTGTTAAAGTTTTCAGTATTTTATGGCATAGTGTAATATTACTGTATTCAGTATATATACTATATACACAACATGCAAGTATGATATATATTATTTTATAATATATAGAATTCTAGGGCAATATTTAAGCAGTATAGTTAAGATTCTTTTTGAGTTTTTCACCCTAATGTGTCAAAGGATTCTGGGGACTTTTTTTTTTTTAATTCTTCTTGTATACCATCTTAATTTTAATATTTTTTATGGTTTTCCTTAGAGCTCCAAGGGAAATTTTGATATGTACCAAAAAAAAAAAAAAAAAAAGGCCAGAAAAGTAAACGCCAAGAAAATCCAGTTTTGTATGAACTGCTCCTCTCTCACACCAAGTGGATACAGCATGGCAATGTCTCGTGTCTTTTTTACCCTTGTGTTTTCCCCAGAGTCCAACCGGGAGGCTATCGGTGCCGCTCAGGGAGTTACCCCCCTGCTGGCTCTTGCCAATTCCTACGACCCCAGAGTCCAACAAAACGCAGTTGGTGCCATTCTCAACCTCACACAATCAGGTACTTTCTGATTAACGGCTCATCTGGAATTGCTGAAAGAAAAAAATCTTGCTGATAGAGAGAAAAATAAATACTTTGAAAACACTGAGGCAAGACTAAAGGCCTGTCTGAGCAACGAGTGCTTTCTTTTGCACATGGCATTCATGATGATCCCATGGGCTGATGGTTTTAGTTTGCTTCTCTGTAGCTAACACAGGCCCATTTTATCCCTATCCCAAAATAGAAAGGCTTGATTCTCAACCTCATGGAGCTTATGTGCAAGCAATTAGGTAATCAGTCAAAGAGAAAGAAAAAAAATGTTAGAAAATAACTTGGTATAAGAAGCTAGCAGCACATCTGGAGGTACTTTGAAGCAACCTCAAAATTTATCTACCAACATTCAACTCTTTGAATGTTTGTCTTGTATCTATAACTGGATGTTGCAAGATACCAGTGACAGTAATTACTATGTGTCTGATGTTGTTTCCATAAAAGACTCCTGGGATTTTTGTTATCAGCTTCAGCAAGAGCAAAATTTGGTCCTCTGCAATAGTATTTCCACACCTTGCCTCTGAAACAGGCCAACATCAAATCCCACCCATCTAGATGATGCAGCTGTGAGTGATGTCTGTTATCTCTAAATGGTAAATGGGAATGATTGGCAGGAACTTTAATTTATTGCACTTCTGCCGTTGTTCAGATATACACATATATGTATATATGTGTGCATGTGTGTACATATATGTATATATGTACACCGAGACCACTGTGAATATCATAAGTGAAGTTTTTCAGCTTCTCCAGCAATTTAGATTCTCTGAACAATCTTCAGCAGGAAGCTGGCAAGGGCTAATCAGACATCTTGCTAGTCATTCTGCTAAAATGACTGCATACGAGCCGTTTGCAGAGACTCTAGATTATACACTCTGTAGTCACACTTATGGGAATGTATTTGGATGAACCCTAATGATTGTGGTGTGTTTTTGAGAGGTTCCTCCAGATGAGAGGAAGGGAAGAGGCAGGGCTCACTAACAGAGCTTTCTTTCAAATGGCAGAGAAGATCCAACGGGTCCTATGCAAGGAAGGAGCCCTCCCAATCCTCACATTGCTGCTGGAGTCTCCTGACTCAGAAGTGCAGGTATGGTTCGACCAGGTCAATTTTCATAAGTAATAGTGATGTGACTGTGGCAAGAGCACAAACCATGGAATTTAGAAAGGAAAGGGGAAGGAGGAGGAAAGATTTCCGTGGAGAAGGAGGGGGGGGAATTAAATAACTTGTCTTCCTCTCCTCTCCTCTCCTCTCCTCTCCTCTCCTCTCCTCTCCTCTCCTCTCCTCTCCTCGCCAGTGTTTGACAATGTCTCGGTGAAGCTCTTCTCAGTCAGAATCTCAGTTCCCTTAGCTCCACGGATAAAGTTTGCGGTAGAAAAGTGTATCTGCCAGCACAGGCTTACGGTTGTGCACATGCAAACAGTGGTTATGCAGTTGCCTTTTTATATCCTTCAGATCCTCAGGCTAGTTGCAGATAAGCCTGTTCCTCTGCTTATCTGCAGCCTAAATTTCACCTTCCCCTCTGAAGTGCTTTTTGAACGTGCAGTTTGCAAAGATTCTTTTTGCTTATTGGAAATGTCTAGGAAATCTCCCTATTTCATGTCTACCACAGTCAGTATATAGAACCTCTTTGTGTTTCAGTACATGTAACAGACAACCTGTTCTTAGTTTAAATGTGAAAAATGTGATGGAAAAAGCTATGAATCACAGATGTAAACCTTAAAATCTGCTTGCACATTGAATCACTCTTCTGGGTAGCACAGGATCATTTCGTCTATTGTTCTATTTATCTTGTATTTTGTCTGTATTTATGAGTTCTACTTCAAACGTCTTGAAGTGATGGAGCCTCTTGAATAGCTTTCTGCAAACTGTTTCAGCATCATCAGCTTTCCTTGATACTCGTCCTAAAATGTCCTTCTTGACAGTTCAACCTATTTCCTCTAATTATAACCTCTCCAGTAATACATACTGTCATATACATACGTATATGTATACACAGACCTTGCTGGCGTTGATGTGTAAGTCCTTTGAAGATACTGGCCGGCGTGCCGGGAGAGTGAGGACACCCGAGTTACTTTTGGCAGAGCAGCGGGGCCAGCCCGTGTGCACGGGCTCCTGCAGGAGCAGGAGTGTTGCCAGCAGGTCAAGGGAGGGGATCCTGCCCCTCTGCTCAGCTCTGGTGAGGCTGCACCTGCAGTGTTGGGGGCAGTTCTGGGCTCCTCAGTGTAAGAGAGACGTGGAGCTCCTAGAGAGGGTCCAGCAGAGAGCAACGAAGGTGATTAAGGGACTGGAACATCTCTTGTATGAGGAGAGACTGAGCGAGTTGGGCCTGTTCAGCTTGGAGAAGAGAAGGCTGAGAGGGGATCTGATTAACCTGTATAAGTACATGAAGGGCTAATGTAGGGAGGAAGGGACCAAGGTCTTCTCATTGGTGGCCAGTGATAGGACGAGGGGTAATGGCCATAAGCTGGAGCACAGGAAGTTCCGTCTCCAGGTGAGGAGGAACTTCTTTCCTGTGCGGGTGACAGAGCCCTGGCACAGGCTGCCCAGGGAGGCTGTGGGGTCTCCTTCTCTGGAGGTCGTCAAAGCGCGCCTGGACACCATCCTGTGCCCCTGGGTGTCCCTGCTTGAGCAGAGAGGTTGGACTAGATGATCTCTAGAGGTCCCTTCCAATCTCAGCCATTCTGTGAGTCTGCACGTCCCTCATCCCGTGCGCCTGAGCAACCCTGCGGGTACACGTGCTGTTTCAGGTGCCTGTTTTGTTTGTTTGCTCCTAGGGATCATTTTCTGCTGGAGCACCTGATCTGACTCACTCTAGAGCTGTTTCATCACTGGATCTGATCCAAGAGAAATGGCAGGAGCAAATATCCTGGAAGAACAAGTGAGGGTAGGACCATCCCTTCCAGTGGCTGCTTGCCATTACAGGAGTTTTGCTGCACATTTAATTTCTTTCTTATCAGTTTTGAGTAATTGCTGATTACTTAGGGAGATGGGTTAGCTGTTGACAGGTTGAAAGATACTGTGCTACATCAACTGAATTTGTCTAGCTTTGCTTTTCAGATCCTTTGAAAATGCTAAAGAAACGGCTTCAAAACAGTATTTGTTCCTGGCAGCTAGGCACATGGCTGTAGTTCTCTCCCAGAAGTTCATGTGTTCTGTGAAAGCATTAGTGTTGCACTGATTTCCTGCACGGAGTTGCTGGAATTACAATTCTTTTTCAGTCCATCTACCAGCACAGATCCTTCTGATACCCTCCTTTACTGGAGCATGGAGACAAGCTTCACAGTCATGGCAGCTATTTCTCTTAACTTAAAATATTTTAGATTGGCAATTTTTATCTTCCAAATTCAATCAAATAAGTTGTATATTCTCTTCATCCCAAAGTGTTAGAATGTCATGTGTTTTGCTGCAACTGCCTTGAAAAGATGAGGTTTTGAAAGCTATGAGTCCACGCAACAGAGTAGCTTCGTATTTGATCCCATAGAAAAAAAAGATAAAATGCTCTTTCCTCTCTGGAGTATAAGCAGCAGACATATCATTTGGAAACAAGAATTAAATCACAATCTATCCATACTTGCAGCTTCAGAGGACCAATACCTTTACTAGAGACCTGAGAAGAAATAAAAAATGTCAAAACATCTAGTGCTAATATTAGCATTGCCATAGCTGGCTTTCACTGTCATTACTCCATACTTTATTGTGAGTGGTTTCTGCTGAAGTTACTATTTCCGTTGGCAGATTCAGATGAGTTCACTGTATTTAATTTCATTTTATAGCTTTGATTTTTGAACAAATTTTCAATAATGATCACATACATACATATATATATAAACTTAGCTATAATAAGCACCTGCACTGCCACCCACTTGAACTGCATATAAGACTATGATTAGTTCATGCAAATTAGATGTAAACCATCATATTTCCCAAGTTACAAGGTTCACTCAGCTGTCAAATCAGAACATTTTATGTTAGTTACGGAGAGTACTTTATATCTTCACCTCAGACAGAATCTGATCTCGCTTGCATTGCAAAGCAATCGCAGGTTAATTTCTGACTACAGTGACAGCAGCATATGGTTTTGGCTGTAGAAATACATAACGATTAAGTTTAAAAGAAAAAAATGAAATTCTTTTTCTATATACATATGTATATAGACCTGAATTTTGCTGAATACTGTTTTAAATTCTGCCTTACCTTTCAACTTATTTTGTTTAACTATTGATTTCAGTCTAGGAATGCTATTTTGCCAGTGGTATAAAAGAGAAAAAAATATAGATCCTAATGTAAGCAGTGTCTCTGTGAAATCAATTTTAGGAAATCCTTGCAGAAGAAACAGTCTTATGATTGCAAACAAACCTTAACAGCAGTTTTGGAAAGGTGGGAGTACCTAATAAGCCTGTTTCTCTCAAAGAAACTTTCCATGATGTAATAGTATTTTTGCTGGGCCTGAGGACTAAAGGAATGGTCATGTCTTCTGTCTAAATAGCTTACAGCAGGCTGAGTTCATGAAAGCAACCTGGCATATATATTTGATTTTCCAATGTACATGCATGTAGCATAAGAACAAATTTTTTTTCTCAAGTGATGTCATAATATGAATTGTCAAAAATCTTACCAGTTTTGTTTGGAAGCTGAGACATTTTCTTTCTATCTGCAAGTGAAGAAAGCCCTGAACACAGGGCAACTGGAATAAAGCCCTGAACACAGAGCAACTGGAATTATTTTTCTGAACTAGTAAACAAGCCAAGCACTAAATAATCCACATCAAAGTTACCTTGTCTCCATCCTAACGTTATTCCCTAAAAGGGATGGAGATCTGAACGCACAGTGACAGCCATTTGGACTTGCATTTGCTTGGACCCCTGGCCAAATTTGCCTTTACTCTGTAGAGAGAGCACAGTAGGAACTGAACCTACTAAGTCTTCTGTTAGCTCCATCAGCTCCATTATAGGCAGCTTTTATTTGCTAGAATCCAGCTCTTGAACTCTGGCTGTACATACAGTTAAGGACCTGTGGTCAGCAGCCGTATAAAAAGATATCTTAGAAATTGTTACAGATGAATTCAAGCAACCAATCAAGCAAAACATAAATGGGTAGCTTCACAAATTTCACTTTAGGAGAAGCCTGGTAAATCATAACTGCCTCGCCAAGTTCATGAGCTAGATTTCAGTTACCTCAGATGTGGATTTCTGGAAAATTTTTGCCCTTGAAACGTTTGCCTTTATTTATTTTTCCAAATTAACATTTGAATGACTCCTTTCTAAAGTTAGCAGAGTAAACCTAGGAATCAATACGCCACAAATTGCTCTTCAGGTCTGGCAAACAGCAGCTGTGGGAGCGCAGCGCCTGTTGAGCAATGGAACGTCCTGTGGTGGCGGTGACGGTCTGGGGTGCAGCAGGGGCCAGCTGTAGGTAACAACCTTCCCTTGATCAACTGATGACATAGACACAGAAATGCAGACAAGTTCTGGAGCACCTCAGTTCTGTGATTTGTCAGGCTTCTTAAGTTGAAGAAATTGCAAACCCAGAAACTTGTCTGTTTTTTCCACGGTCCTATTAAAAGTTACTGGGTTTCCTTGCAAGTTTTGCTTCTTATCATGTGATGTTCTCACCTGCTTAAAACTACCAGATGCACTCCAGACCGAGGCAGCTGTTAAAACTAACTTCTACAAGATACCTATGAGTGTTTAGCCATTCAGACATATAAAGTGTGGCTTGTAAATGTAAAGACAACAGGTCAAATTCATCACAATAAAAAAGGGAAAAAATTAATATGAAAATTGCATACAGCAATATATTCACAACAAATAAAACCAACAAATATAAAAGATGGAATACAGTAAAAATAAGAATAGCAAAGTACAAAGTGGGGGTACTTAAAAGAAAATCGTGGGTGGTGAAAAATCAGCTACAAATTTCAGATGTAATTCCTACATCTTGTATGTGTGTTATTGCTGAATATCAATAAACTGCACGGTGTAGCCTATGACTGCAGCTCCCATTCTGGTATTAAGAGTACCAGAGTATTAGAACAAAAATAGTCTCTGATGTCTTACTATGGTCCCCTTACTACCTATGCGTTTTGAAGAAATAATAACAAAGAAATTACTTTAACTTCTAAACTAAACTTCTAAATATAGCAGACTAATATTCTGGTTTCCAAAAGACCCAAGGTTTATTCATTTGCACCCTGTGTGTCTGTGCTAATCTGACAACAAAATCGTGGTGAGATAGAGGTCTTAACTAAGTGGTTGCATGACTTACGAAAACAAGCAGCCAGGCAGGGACACCCACTAATGCTCCCATGGAAGGATAAACTACAGCCTGAAGCCAAACATATTAGGCTCAATTGCAATATGCCAATCCAGATAAGGCAAAATTTTACTGTTTCTTGGCTGATGGAGCTTCTTGCTTGATTTTGACACAGCTCCATCACTGAGTGTTAGGAACACAGTGCACAGACTTATGTGGGATGGTCTAGGTGTGTATCATTTCTTGTATTTTTAAGAAATTTCTATTTATTTTCAAATAAGTGTCTAAACATGACACTCCTGTAAAGGTGTAAAAGTACAAACCAACATAATTATCAGCAAAGAAAGCAATTTAAGTTTTAAGCTTCTGGTTAATTATTCCTACACCAGGGTTTTGAAGAACTGGTCTAACAACATACTGAAGCTGCCAGCAGTTGAAAGCTGTAGAGAGATATCTGAGGAAGAAATACAGGGTCAAATCTTCAGACTCCTCTGAAATACATCAGCAAGCAAGGGTTGATTTTGAAACAATGAAATATTTTCCTGATTAAAAACGTACTTTCTTAAACAAAGATGTTCAAAACGCGTATAGCAAAAGAATGAGGAAGAGAAAAACAAGGTTTTCAAATGATGCTGGCAGGCCCTCATCAGCCCCTGCCTGTGAGGGAAAGACTGTTCTGCCAAGTTAATCGAAGTGTCATTCGTGATCTGGAATGGCTCTTCTTTATTTCCCTGGGAAAAAAAAAAAAAAAAAAAAAAAAAAACAACCCTTAGATGATCAGATAGAATAATACTTAACGTCACTTTTTGGAGAGTTAGCAGTAATATTTTGCTGGACAAAACTATGTTGTCCATGGGTGATATAAAGGTCCAATTTGCAGCCCTTTTGTTCAGATGCTGAGGAAGCACTTTCCTGACTGTGGGTCAATTGTTAGTTCAAACAATGAAGTAACTGGCCATGTATTCCCGGATAATTTGTAGCTCTCTGGGAACTGTCTCTATGCTGAAAGGTAGAGCTTTTTTTTTTGTTTTTCCCTGGATGGGGTCAGGGAGTACAAGATGAGGTCTGATGGTACAAGGTGAGGCCTTGTTTTTTTTTTTAAAAATGTTTTTTGAAAACATTTGGTTTGGATTCAAGCATCAATCTACACAATCCTAACCTCAAATTATCATCAGTTAACACTGAATTAGCTGCTTGCAGGATTGTGACAATATATAATCTAAATTGCACTTAAGTGTAGATATTTGACTAGAGAGTTGATATATTGTTTTAGAAAATTCCACTATTTAAACTTATCTAGTTCTGATATGTAGTTTTTATGATAAAAATATAATTAGTTTAGTCAAAATATTTGCTGTGTTTCTTGACTGGTCAGTTAACGAAGTAACAAACTGACTTCTGTATTTCTCATTAAAGTACATACAAGAGCAGGCATGTAAAAGGCAAATGTTGATATTTGCATGTAATTGCCTAATCCTACAATTAAGTACTAGGAATAAATTGTTAAATTATGATGACTAACGTACATTTTAAGCCAGTAATGTTATCTAGAGTATTGGTCCCTCTGTTATTAAAGTCCATTTTTTTAAAGGATACTCTAAGATTAATGTATTAACAATTGAAAAAAAAAAAGAAATTTAAAAACTAATGTGATTTACATACAAAATTTTATAAATACATGACATTTAACAGAATTAACAAGCTTCAGTTGCTGAATCCTAATGTAGGAAGATTTTAGGGTGTAAATTATGGGAAGAGTAAATTTCACATTGATGATCAAACCTTAGCTTCCAACACCAGTAACCTTGGGATATTCTAAAGAATCTTAATCAAGATCAAGATCTTACAGATCATGGATCATATTTATCCAATATTTACATAGTCAGTAACTGTATCTATCTCTGAGGTTAAAACCTCAGTCTTCAAACAGTGCACCGAGGCAATGTTTACATGCAGGACCAGACAAGGGCAATTGTTTTATTGAGGCATAAATTTAGCCGGCTGGAAATCCATAAAATTCTTAGCTCTGCGATGACTTTATGACTCACTGCATTTACAGCAGATGCTGCAGTTACTAACTCCAGCATTTGTGCAGATCTGTGTTAGTAGGAATACATTTCCTTTTCCCTCTCAGTCTGGTTATCCATCATCAAAAACATTAGGGCTCTGTGTTTCCAGGGAAGCATATGGAATTAGCAAGTCTATTTCTAATCTAATTTTTACACTAAAGAAAGGTTTCCATTATTGGGAAGGAGTTTCAGTGATAATATGACCTGTACCAGGAATAGCCTGACTCAGATTTATGTGCCTGGCAAAAATACTTATCTGTTTTTGTATTTTTTTTTCTTTTTTGCCATTATGAATGACAGAAATATCAGTGACCTGGTAGCTGTACTGTGGAGATTACACTCTGTGTGTATGTGTGTGTGTGTAACTCAATGGCAAATTCTCCATTTATTTCAGTAAGAAAAAAAAGGGCTATCTAGGAACGACAAACACTTGCATTCTAGACGGCGTGAAAAGCTGCATCATAGAATGAGCCATTGTAGTTGATCTAATTCTGAAAACAAGAGCAATTTAATGTTTATCAGTGACTTTTAGGTTTATAAAACACCTGATACAGAAAATAGCTATGCAAAAAGCATGCAGTTTTTAATGCTTCACGGACCAAAGGCTGCTTTCAGTTACACTGTAGTGTAATGAGTCCCCGAAACTAGCAACTGCACCCTGCAGCCGAGGAGAATCTGGCTCTGGAGTGAGCTTTTAAGGAAAGAGCACAGTGGGTAATACCTGCGCAATGCCCCACTAGCCTAACCCGCCCATGGCGGGCTCTTTTGGAGGCACCTGCAAGTTAAATAACAATGCACGGTATTTCAAAACTGATATTTGAAATATTATGATATTTTGAAACTGCTTAGAAACTGATTTCCTGTGTGGGCCCCCGGAAAGAAAATAATAGTAATAAAACATGTATTGCTTTGAGCGTGTTGAAGCCTCAACTCTGGTCGAGAGGGGGCAGTGGGAAGGAGGAACTCGGGAAACGATGCAAAAAGATGTCACCTTCACCGTGCTGCTGGAAATACCTCCAGCGTGAGGACGAACTTAAAATATCGCTAAAAATAAAAATTTAAAAGGAAAGAATAAAAAAAAAGGGGGGGGAGGAGATGGGGCGCCCCGTTTCTGGCCGGCGCTCTGCGGCACTTGCGCCACACGGAGCCGCGACCTCCGTCCTCACGCGCGCCCGAACCGACCGCGGGGCGGCGGCCGTTGGGGAGGCGGCCGTTGGGGGGGGCGGCCCCGCCCGGCCCCGCCCCGCCGGCCCCGCCCGGCCCTACCTGTGGGCCGCGCCAGGAAGGGGGCGGTTGGCGGGTGTGGCGGTTGCGGCGGTTCCGGGCACG
>JAVCKT010079167.1:0-14958 GCA_032273925.1 Rhynchotus rufescens
TACGAGAAGTTGAACATGAAGGGTGAGAACAGCAAAGGCCTTCCCATTTCAGGCCACAGTAGGAGGAGCGGAAAGAGCGGGGAATGGCACTGGTATAGGATGAGAGAGCTAGGTTTCAGCCCCTTCAGGTTTGGGAGAAACTAAACCCAAGTAGCTTAAAGGAAAACTAATACGTAGTGCTTTTTGTAAAGAGCTTGGTCCCATCAGCACATGGTATTCATGCTGAGAGAAGGGCCATACTCTAGTTTTCAGGCCAAAACTAGATATTGTAAGACAGGTAGGAAGCAGTTCTACCTATCCAAGACTCTCTGGACGCATACAAAAGCAGAATATTAGAGGTAGATAATACATGTGCTCATAAAACTGAAGTTTCTTCAGAGTTATATGTTGAACAGGCTTTTAAGAATCACATTCATGGATTTGGAGGCAAATTCTACTTTTATTCTGCTGCTTTTTTTTTTTTTTCTTTTTAGATCAGGGTCTGTCTTTGATCGTTGAAATCTGTATCTGAATTGAGAAAACAGTTATCTTCAGATATGCTCTCAGTTTCACACAGGCTTCACACAGCTCTGTATGCCCCTTACTGTGAAGCTTCCTGAGGTGGCATAAAGCTCTTCAAATCTTTAACTCTCTTTGCCTGTCACCCCTAGACAAGCAATATTCATCCAGAATTGGTATTTACCATAGCATTAATGGCCAAATGGGTCATCTTCTAGTTTTGAGATGGTTCCACTAAACCAGTTTTGTTGGGTCATCAAATTAGTAAAACTCTATTCAATCATTTGAGGCAGACTTCTCTACCACTCTCTTTATCAGATCCTGTTCATTGCATGACAGCTAATAGATTCATGATATAATTGATCTGTGAGTGGAACTTGTCTAGAGGTGTGTTTCCCCACACAAGGATGAGTATTTAATTTATGATATGTATTTCTGAGTACAGCAATAACAAGCAGTAGTTAGAGTCCAACTTCTTTGTTGATCACCAGGTACCTTTCCATGGCTAAAGTAAGATCTTCAACATCTTGGATTTACAGTTTTACATTTGACAGTTTGCAACTTTCAGGCTGTATGGCAGTGGTGGAAGTGTGCCTGTAGATGTACAAGCAATTGCTTGAAACTGCTAATATACTTCCCCCTCCCCCAAAATTCTCCTTGGAGAAACTTAAGAATAAAATTGCATACACAGAATCAGGGGGATAACAACATAGCAGCAGCACTCTTCTATCCTCAAAGACTTCTAAGCTGAAAAATCCACTTACTGCCCATCATGTAGATTTTTTTTTAAAGAAGAGTAGGAAAATATAATATTGAGATACTCCTGATTTTATTTAGCTGCTTCTGCATTCACATTCTAACAAGTGTTGAAACTTCAGCAATGTCAATGTTGAAGTCAACATCAGCAAGGGCTAGTCATTTTCCTTCTATCCTCAGTCATCGGTGAGAAACTTACCATTTACTTGAGGCTGTCAAACATTCAGGATCCACAGAGCCATTCTTCTACATGCCCACACATGCCAGAAGGCACACAGGGCACTGTGTGCCAGCAAAACTGCCCCAAAAAACTTCCCAGGCTCCTTACCAACAAGCCAGTTCTTAAACCAAAAATGATCATGAGTGTGATAACTCTTAATTCCATGCACAAAAAATGTTATTGAAAATATGAAGATATATGGGTTGCAATTCCTACAAACAAGACCACAGAGAAAATATCTTGGAATACTCAATGAAACAACTAGAATAATTAATTCACTGTGTGTGCTCAAAAAAGAACACTATATTCATGCATGTCGACTCAGAGATTGCTTAGAACTTGTGTATTGTAAAACTAGAGAGGAGTTACTTTCTTCAGGTAAATTTTCATCCTTGGCATGACTCCATCCATTCCCCTTTGCTCAGTTGGTCTGTGATATGGCCAAAATAGAAAAGAGGAAAATACAATGTTTATGGACTTTGTCCAAAATAATATTCTCCATGAGACAGAGGGAATGTAGATTTGTGAAACAGACAACAGGAAATAATTAAAGAGAAAAAAAAAGATGCAGGAATATGTCTTTAGAGAGAAAAAGAAAGCTGTTGAAAAAGAGAATATATGAAGTTTAAATATAGTGAAATTTAAGCAGATACAGAGAACCAACTCCATTGCTTGGACACCTGGGCCAAGTGCAAGGGAACTAAACCCACTTAACACCAGAAATGAGTTGACCTGTGATCTCCAATTAGCCCAACAGAAGTAATTTGCCTCATGGGACTGCCACATATTTTTATTCATCCTGACCTTAAGAGTCACAGACTAAATGTAACTGCTATTTAACATCTAAAGCTGCTTAGGAAGAAGTGGCATATAGCCAAGCTTAGTAGAAACAACTGAAAATGACAGGCAGAAGAAAAAAATCCCCTCAAAAGACACCATCATATGATTGTGTATGTCATTTGATGTCTTATAGAGGAAGTAAGATTTTACTATAAAGGGAAGGAGGAAAGAGAAAGGGAGAATTATCACTGTTCACAACAACATCCCCTGGAGAAAAAAATGTTTGTGAATCAAGGACAGGCAGGTCATGACCACAACTTTCCAACAGTGCAGAAGATGCTGTCAAATTATATCTGCTATAGCACATTCTCTCCACAGCTTATTCAAACCCCTGATGTCAATGGAAGCATTTTTTTTCTGTGAGGCCCTATGTGATTTTATTTGACTTCTACAAGGTCAAACAAGCTGCCAGTTTCTCTTCTGCACCCCAAGCTGACCCTGCCATGTTGCATGTCACTCATCAGCATACCACATATTGTTAAAGAACAGAATGACATTATTCTAACCACTCTAACTAAATGCCTTACTGATGTTATTTTGAATAGACTGGCTTATATACTGCTAATAATAAAAATTGGTAAGAATGTAAGAGTAGCATTAAAGAAAGTATTGAGTATCTTCCTAATAGCCAAGATCATCCTATCAGTTAATAGGAAACATATTCCAGTGATTTCTAGGTGAATGTAAAGCATCAGTAACTAATATGAAACATCAAACTACTTGGACAGTTCTCAGTTTACTTTTTGTTGGAAAATACTGTGGTACCAAACAGAATATATTTTGAAAATAGAGTAGCTATTTCTTACTGAAAATAAGGGACTAATGTGGCCTAAAATATCTGTACTCCTTAGGCACTTCCAAGTCATGTTTGTTGTCTTGCATAAACTGCAAGGCACCTAACATAAAGTGATATAAAATCTGTAAGATGAAAGCAGAAGATTTTGGTTTTTTTCATTTTTTTTTCCTCCTGTTCACAAATCCTGTGTTGTAACAATTAAGACATTAAGAAACTGTATGACATGAAATCCTTTCTCATATGAAAAAAGATAAAAACTTGGGCCTTTGAAGAGCATTTAGCAGGACTGGTCCTTGAAATTCACTGAGCAGAACTCATTTGAGAAATCCTGGAGATATCATAAGCTAGTGGAGCAAAACTCACACAGTTTATGAATGACAAAATTGCCAAAGGAGTTTGTTATAACCTTGTACTCTTTCAGCAATCAAGCATCATCATTTTCAGATACAGAGAAGCTTAAAATAATTCTGCATTTCAAGGTTGCTCCAGGCTGTCAGTTCATTCAGCAAAAAGATATATTACAATTAAGGATTAAGAGGGGGCAAGTTTGGTGACTGGATTTTTGCTTTGCCCCAGTTATTCACATCATTTTTAACAGTATTACAGCTATTAATTTTCTGAAGAATGAGTGTTACACAAAAATCTTTCATCACTGAACACTTAGAAACTAATGAAATGTACAAAGTCATTCTACAATATTTTTAAAAGTTTATCAAAAGGCTTAACTGAATCAGTTGAAATAGAGATCAAAATGAATTTGGAGTAGTGCATTTCTGCATATATTATATAAATAATATGCATACATCACAAACTAAATTATGTTTGCATGTAGAGCAGATTCAAAGCCTCTTTTAAATCAAAACTAGTAAAACAGTCAACAAAATTTATGCAAGCACACAAGTCAATAACTCTATTGACCTTCATGGTCCTACTTTGACAAATAGAGCACATAGTTAAAGTTGGACACAAGCTTCCTTTGTTTTTCTTCATATATATGAACTGAATCAGATCATATATAAATGAATCAGATCAGTGAATGTTCAGAAGATCAAAGATTGTGGTATATTACAAATTAATCCCGTAACATTTTTCTGAGAAAATACTGATACACTGTTTTCTGTGAATTTGTCAAAGTTGGTTATGAACAAAGATGGCCTAAGGGTTTCTGCTAAGTTTAGAAAATTGAGAGAAACATCTATCACTGTGGGCTAGAACTCAAATGTAAAGAGTAACGATAACAAGCTAAGGAAATTTGAGTCTCTCTAATTCTCCACTTGCATCACTGCTTTTCAGATTCTTCATACCCAAAAATTTCCCTATAATGTGAAGGTCAGATGACAAAACATTAGGCCCAAACCCCAGTACATACTATAGTTGCCATTTACCCATCTCAGATCTTTTTGAAGGTCTAGGCTACAGTTATGAAAGATTTCAGGTTATCCTTGAATGGAAAATTGAAACAAACTCCGGGAAAAGCTGCAAAACTTCTTGGCCTGTTGTACTACTTTCTCACCCTGCTGTATAAAGATGAAGTTACACTGCTCCTGGTCCTCCTGCAAGTAACTGATCTCTTTGCTTACAGTCCTTTACTCAGGAGTTAAATCCAGACGAGACAAAAAAATAAAAAAATCTGGAACCTTCACAACATTTCTATTCCAATGTGGTATTGGGTAGCAATTACACTGCTTCTTGTAAAGCGTTATACAAAATAGAGGTTTTTATATGTGCATACATACAAATACAAACTATTTTGTCCAGTCCCCCTGCAATTGGTTGGAAAGCACACATATTAAGCTACTAATGCAGTAACATACTTTCTTAACAAGTGCATGTTGCATAGAGTAAAAGGATTACATCTAAACTGATCTTGTTCAGATGTGGTTGTTAAGCCAGAAAAGTCATAATGTATGCAAGCAGAATTTAACCTCCATAAGCATGTCAGTCATACCTAATCCATAAGAGCAGTTGAAGATAATCTTACACATACTGAAGTACTGAAGTAGAGACAAAAATATTTCTATATACATACATACATTCAAGTCATTCTTATAAAAAAAAGTATTAAATGTTTTGAAAAGGATTTCATTTTCATACTTATTTTATAAAATCCTTATTAGCAATCTACCAGGTCAAGAATGCAGAAATGCTGTTCTTTTGAGCTAGAGAAAATTTCTTGTATACTCTATGGTCTATAACTTATCAAATGATCAGCTTCTTAAATAAATACATGTAGCCAAAAATTAGATATGCTTTTGAATTATTTTGGTAGTGGTGAGCATGTGGGATATGAGAGAAGAAAGATGAGGATTTCCTTCACTTCCCCTCACTTAAAAAATTTTTAAAAAATTATTTGGCAATTCCTAACAATTTTCAGATGAGCGCCAAACCAAACTCACTAATTTGTTTTGCCTTGACAGTCCAATTAGCATGCCTAGCTTTTGCAATTATATTCTTTTCTCAGCTCAGGACTCCACACTAAAAGCCTCACCCTTTGCCTTTGAGAAGCCTTCTTCAGTAACAACCAATTTGCAGCATGGTTCTTTAGTACAAGTACCAAAAGAGAGGAAATGTACTCAGAGATTCCCATGTGAAAAGTAAACAGGTTTATCAAAAGATTTCCAAGACTCAGAGAGTTAGAAAATCAGACCTTCAGCTACAGTAATAGACAGATTATTTATGATAGAATGGCAGCTTTACAACACTAAATGTGTTTTTCATCAGTCATTAGCAAACACACACCAAGAGTACAGAGGCAAAATACTTTTCCAATCTGTGTTATCATCCATCATATTTGACAAGCATTAAAACTTTCCCATTTGATTAATTAACACTGAATAGTTAAACACAACTGACCTTTTCAGTAAGCTACTTTTTCAGCTAATTTCTTGTCACTCTGGTACTACTTTTTAGCAGTTACCTCTACAGGCATTACAATTTCATTCCTGAGAATTAGACCTCTTTCTTTTGTCTGTGTTACATTCAAGAATCATCCACACATTCTGTGTGTTCTACAGTAGCATTGTGCTACCTAGGAGTCTAGATTTCTTTGCCTAAGCTCTCTTTTCTATTTCTTCATCATGCTGAGGACCACTATTTAATACCTACTTTAAAAATGTTGTGTGTGCATTAGGAAATTCACCACAAGTTTTCAGATTATTTGCACTTATTTGAGAATTCATCTTACCACATGGGCATTCTCAATGCACTTCATAAAATGAGCCATGAATAAGGTATACGAGGGTAGAATGACATTTGATATAAATATAACAGATACTTATTTACACATGAACTGGAGTACTGACTTATCAATATGGCCAATAAAATTTCCTCTTCATTTTATTGCACAACACTCTTCTACAGTGAACAACTAGAAACAAACACAAAGAACAACCATTCCTTTAGACTTATTCCTGGTATATGATTTTGACTGCAGAACTAAAGAATATGTTAAGAACAACTTATGAAAAGGAGATTGAGGAAGAAAGATTTCATGAGACAATGTAAGAAATGATTTATTTTGATGGAAACATCATTGACCCAATTCTAGATGAAACAGCATAACCCTCCTTTTTATGTTTGTACTGTAAATCATCTATATCTACCCTAATAAACAATAAAATACACACAAGAGCTACTATATGGACAAAATACTGCCTGTGGGGTTGGAGGCAGAAATCAGTTTGCAGGAACTGAGGCTTTACTTTGGATAAGAGAATGACTGTATATGACAAATTTACTATCTTTTCACATCAATATAGGCTAAAGACCATGTTTCAGGTATTAATAGAGACTCTGTTATACTTGCAAAACTAGTCTGCAGAACCAAAGAGCCATAAGCTTGAGCTTTCCACACTAAGAAACTTTCTGTGTGGTTTCTGTGTGATGTCCTGAGTTTTACTACATTACTGTCCTTGAATTCAAACTAAGAAGCTTAAGATCTAGATTTCTAATTTGAGACCTAAAGTGGAAAAGTAAGTAAATAGCTCCTTATCTTCCTTCTCTCCAAGATTTTGCATGTTTTCTGAATCTCAAATTTAGTAAAGAAGAAAAGATAATCTGCAATACATTAATCTGTTCATCACTGTTCATTTCATCTACCACTTAAAGTGTATAATATTATTGCTTGTAAAGATGAATGTAAGCTTAGAAAAACAATGACATAGATGCCTGACTTTCCTTCAAATTCCATAGAGTAAACATAAACTTATAAGTTCCAAAGCTTTACAAAATAATTAGTCAATGAAGTCAGCAAGAAAAAAATAGTGACATTTGTGCATATGAAACATAAACCTCAAATGCAACTTAAGAGATGTATTTCAATGAAATCTTGAAGTAGGCTTGTTTAAAGGTGCTTAAGTAATAATAGCAAGTATTTCAATACATTCTTTGAATGTAACTCAGAATCAGGTAGTTTTCTACATCCTGTCATACAGAAACATGGACTAACCTGAAGTTCAAGGAAGTACTGTCCTGTTCAGTCATTGAAGTTACAGATCCCAGCAGCACTTTTTTTTTTTTTTTAATTCTGACAGACTTGCAGCTGTGAAGCTAAGGAGAAGAGTTCATTATTACCTTGATCAGCTATAGACAAAGAAAACTTTTCTGACCTTATGATTGTAAAACTTCAAGTACTTCATATTATCTTTGGTGGCTCTTGTACATTCTTGCAAATGGAATCAAACCATTCAATCCAGTGAGTGAAAGTCAAGTAGAAGTATCTAGTTCAACATTAAACCCATCCAAGCAAAGTTTTACCACAGATACCAATGCAGAACCTCTGTGCAGAAATTTTCCGATTTGTATTAGCATAACAAGTTACTTCTTAAAAAATGTTATTCTAAAAAAAGTTCGTAAGATCATGTCCCATGTAACCTAACACAATGCACCAAAACCAAACTACTTTTTCTTTGCTGCTGCTCACTTATACACACTTAGGGCTTATACACGCTTAGGGCTTAACACTCCCCACCAACTTGGAGGAATTGAGAGCTGACATCAAAAACAACACCTTAGGACAGGGATATTTCAACCAATTTGACCAGCAGCATCCACCTCTTCTAATAACCTGCAGTTGCTCCTTGGAGCTATAACTCAGTTTTATGAAATAGGTTTCCTTCATGTTCACAAGTGATGCCTCATTAAATGGGACTTCACCTGTGAGCTGATTCTCCATATACTTTGGTAGCAATGGCCACTACAAATCCTTCTTGTCAGAAGGACTATAAATTTTATTGTTTTTCCACACAGCTAATCTGTAATGGTGGTTAATGCACTACAAGGTCACATTACATAAACAGGACATGTGGGGAAACTGAAGCACAAGGGACAAGCAGAGCTACACTTCATAGTTTCAAAATACTTATTCATTTTCTTCTGTTTGAAAATAGTGGGTTTCACTACAGTAATCTGCCCTGTGTGGCTATGTGGTACTAATGGCATTGTATGTAAAACATGAAAAAATAAACAAATGTCTACTGAAATTATATTAGATAGCAAATAATTTAATGGATGAGCTTTATGCATTGTAAACATTCACAAATTACTTGGCTATTAGTAATAAAAAGTGAAAATATTTAAACTTTTACCACAAAGGAGAGATTTAATAAGATCATAAAGTTCTTTTTAAAAGAAGTTGAGACAAAAAGTATGTTTTCCAGGAAAGTTATTTAATGCCCAGTAATTTATACTTTTTAAATTGTATTTTTGCAGCCAGAATGATTTATTTTCTGCACTTACCACAGTGAACTTCTCAAGTACTGTGATAATCTTCCTTTGCAAGTGTGTACTATCATGAACACCAAAAAGGCCTTTCAATACATAGCAGAACTCTTGGTCTAACCTTCGAGGAGCTCCCTTCAAGGAATAGGTATGTGAGAATACAGTCATCACTGTAATTTATTTACATTGTAATTAAATTTCAAGAGTGATATGCCAAAGAATAAAAAGAGAAAAGACAGTTAATTATATTGAGGCAACTATCCAACAGTCTTGCCTCTGTGAGACTTTATTACAACAGACAAGTGAATGTTCCTTCTTATTCTGAAGTCCTGGATACTGTTTCTTGATTATTACATTTTTTTATTTTCTCATGGTAAGGTTTGCTTCCACTGTTTTTAACTCAATTTAGATTTTCAGCATGAGGACAACACATTGAATAGATGAAAGATAAAAGGAAAAAAGGAGTGAACATCAGATTACGGTTTAGTTGATGAAGTAGATAAGACCACCTCATTTACCATACTCCAAAATCTAAAAATGCAGGGAGCTGTCAATATAACTGCATAATCCATTTCAATTAGTAAGTTATGCACCACAAAAAATGATTTTAGCAAACATGAAATTATTAGAAAATCAGCTCAAAGTTATCCAGTGCTTTCATTTGTTAAATGTTCATTTCTGTGAAATGATTTTAGAAGAGATGGATGTACTTTCAACTTCTTCCTTCAACAACAAGAAGGAGACTACTCACTCAGGAGAGTGAGTTAAGCACAGGAGATTAACAGGCAAGAACAGAGCACAATAATTTGTATTTTTGTGAGATTTTGAATGTTGACTACCACCAGCAATCACTAAGTGGTCTTTTTTTTTTTTTTTTTTTTTTTTTTTTCAAATATTGCTCCTTTTTTATCATCTACACCCAACACGTGCTCTCAATAATACCTGTGAGAGTGTAGTTGAGTGGACACTGCTGCACTGGCGTGAGCAGGACTAGTTCGTGTGAGAGAAAGATGGCGCCCTCATTGGGAGCATTCTGAGGGATGCATCAGCAGGGCCTAGAAGCTCAGCAAGCAGGTGGCAGCGAGAGTAAAATTATTAAGATTGTAGGGCTCTGTGTTGGAAACACAGCTGGCAACTAGAATATTTTTAATCACTTTCCACTCTACCTATAAAAAATAAGAGTTAGAAAGACTGAAGACAGCCTGGAAGCACTGTCCTAAAATTATATATTTAATTTGTGAAGTTGGTATTGTCATCCCAAAAAATATTGCAAGATTTTTTTTTCGTTTCTTAGTCGATTACAACAATCAGAAAAAGCTAGAGAATGACATATATATATAAAGCCAGTTTTATTATTTTTAGACTACTATGGGGCATCCAGGACAAGAAACATTCTAAATAGAGTACAGGAGGATTTTCAAGAAAGAAATAACTGTTAGCAAAAAAATTCCAGTAAGGGAATACCCGTGCAAAAGCTCAGTGGGAGCAGAGAGCACAGTGCTAGATGCCACTCTGTAAAACATAAAACTGGGATCACTACTGGAGAAGACAGTCAAAGATGAGATCTGACATTTTGGAACATGCTCAAGAAGAGCAGTTGCTCACACTGTTCTGTAAGAGGCGAGAGACATCAGAACAGGGTTTGTGGGAGAAACAAAGGGACCACTAGCTCAGAGTAATCCTTCACAGGGACAACGTGTAAAAACACGTGGACTATTAGTTTGGACGCATACTCAATATTTATTTTAGAGTTGACAGGTTTATCAGTGCTTGTCAATTACATTACCACTGAGAAGAAATCAAAACTGTAAAACCTGCAGTGCTGATCTAATCTCCTAAAAAAGTATATGAACTAGATATGACTGCTAAGTTCTGAAAAATACAATTTGTAACAGTACTGTGGAAAAAAAACCTTCAAAAAGTTATTGCATTAATACTAAGCTCATGTTCTCATTTCAGCCTGTACTTTTTGGAAAAGGTAGAGGGGAAAAAGAATTTGAAGAAGCAACCTTCCAGTACAAAACAAGCATGTACACTGCAGCAGAATGATATACAAACAGCTAGAAACAGTCTTCTGAAATTTGCAAATCAAATTCTTTCATGGATAGAAGCGACAAAACATATGCTGCATAAATCAGCAAACTAGAGGACATGCTAGAGGAGTAACTCCCAGAGATAAGAATGACTCCTTAACCGAAATGGCTGCAGATGCCTGCAGCAATCATCAGGAACCATCCAGGACAGGAACACCAGTCTCAGACTTGAGGTCTTCACCACAAAACTTACAACATGATTAGATTGCATGAAGAAAAGACAGCCAATGAGAACAAATACCTACCATTGACCAGAAGGATGCCAGGTAAGGATGCTCCATCAGAGCTGAAGGAATTATAGTACTGTGTAATGATGAAACCTCTCAGATGAAACCAGCATAGTGTCTATTTCTTAGAAAGGAAAGGAGAGGAGAATTAAGGTCATACATCTTTCTTCCATTTTTGTCACCATTTGAGTATATTAACAATCTCAGTCCAGTCTGACTCTCCGTCTGACTCTCACTCTCTTTACGGTCCTAATGCAGTGTCAGACTGTTCCGGATACATAGTAACTGGATTTGTTCATGACCTATCTAGACTACCATGTCTAGGCTAAATTTATTTTGAAATTGTGAAAAGCACATTCTCTGTAATTTCTAACACGGATTTCAGTGCTGTATTAATTAAAAAACAAAAACAAAACAAAAAAAACCCACAAACCTCACTATTCTCATTTAACAAGTTTAAGGCAAATTAACACTTAAAGTGAGCAAGCACATAGGCCAGCAGCAGCTTGGGAAACTTGTCACAACCCTGAAGAACTGGTGAACCTTCAAAACCCACCAAGGATAACTAGGGTCTCTAACTAATCCAGCTGCATGAGAAACTAGTAACACTAAAACACAGTGAAGTAGCAAGATAAAGTAGTGGTGCATCTATAATTCCCAGAGTGACAATCTAAGAGTCCTCTAAAATCTGCTGTGTTGTACAACCTGTAGAGAATTGGATGTGGAAGAATATCAAGGAAATTAAAATTATAAATTATAATTTATTAAAATTAAAATTTATTAAAATTAAAATTATAGAGGAAATTAAATGTATTTAAAGAATAAACTCAGATAAAGCCTAATCAATTCAAAAATTTGTGTTTTCTTTGCTTCACTTAATATAAAATGAAGATAATGCTTAGCGCTCAGGTAGGTTTTGGCATCTGTTCCACTTTCTCTTAATTCCCTGTTATTTTGTATATTAGAAAGCCCAGCATGCATCCAAATAGGTGTGGTGGGAGAGTACTTGCAATGCAAAAGTCTTAATTTATAGAGTGATTGTAATGATGTAAATTGCCTTGAAATTTTTTATAGGACATTAATTCAAATGATCAGTGAAAATTTCTTTGTTAATATTCTTAATTGCAAAGAATTAAAGTCAGGAGAGCTCAGACACTTCAAGTTGTAGATATGCTTTAGTAAGAAGGTTGCACAAGCAAGGAGTCTATAGGGAGAGCACACATAGCCCAGTGATGAGAGGATGCCCCTGCACCCAGTAAAAGAAGCATCATAGAATCACAGAATCCTTAAGGTTGGAAGGGACCTTTAGAGATCATCCAGTTCAAACTCCTTGCACAGGCACTCAACTCCATGTTAGACAGGATTACATCCAAGTGGGTTTTGAAGATTCTCCAGAGGAGGAGACTCCACAATCTCTCTCAGCAACATGTTCCTGCTCTGTCACCCTCACAGTAAAAACGTTCTTCCTTAAGTTCCTGTGGAATTTTTGATACTTTAGTTTGCAGCTGTCTCCTGTATTCCAATTGGGGGCCATCACTGAAAAAAGACCAGCTCCATCCTTCTCACTCCTTCCCTTGAGATATTTATAGACACTGATCAGGACTCCCTTCAGCCTTCTCCTCTTCAGGCTGAACAGGCCCAGTTCTCTCAGCCTTTGCTCATAGAGCAGATGTTCCAGGCCCCCGATCATCCTTGTAGCCCTGTGCTGGACTCTCTCTAGCAGCTCCACATCTCTCTTGTCCTGAGGAGCCCAGAACCACACACAGTATGTGGCCTCATACAGATGTGGTCTCACCAGAGCTGTGTATAGGGGGACTATCACCTCCCTTGACCTGCTGGAGACACTCTTCTTAATGCACCCCAGGATCCCATTGGCCTTCTTGGCCATGAGGGCACACTGCTGCCTCATGGTCAATTTGTCGTCCACCATGACACCCAGGTCCTCCTCTGCAGAGCTGCTCTCCAGAAGGTCAGTCCCCACCCAGCCTGTCCTGGTGCCTGGGGTTATTCCTCCCCAAGTGCAGGACTTTGCACTTGCCCTTGTTGAATTTCATGTTTCTTACCGCCCTGTTGTCCAGCCTGTCCAGGTCCCTCTGCATGGCTCTAGGGTATCAGCTGCTCCTCCCAGTTTGGTATCGTCAGCAAAGTTGCTGAGGGAGCACTCCGTCCCTTCAGGTCATTGATGAATAAATTGAACAGGACTAGACTGAGGACTGACCCCTGGGGGACACTGCTAACTACAGACCTCCAACTGGATTCAGTGCCACTGATCACTGCCCTCAGAGCTCTGCCATGCACCAGTTCTCAATCCACCTCACCATTCACTCATCTATCCCACACCTTCAGAGCTTGTCCAGGAGGATGTTGTGAGGGACAATGTCAAAAGCCTTGCTGAAATCCAGATAGATGACATCCACCGCTCTGCCCTCATCTATCCAGCTAGTCACTCCATCATAGAAGGTGATCAGGTTAGTCAAGCATGATTTCCCCTTGGGGAATCCATGCTGGCTACTCCTGAGCACCTCCACGTGTCTGGAGACAGCGGCCATGATGAGCTGTTCCATCCCTTTTCCAGGGATGGAGGTAAGGCTCACTGGCCTGTAGTTGCCAAGGTGCTCCTTCTTGCCCTTTTGGAAGACTAAAGTGATGTTGGCTTTCTTCCAGTCCTCCGGCACCTCCCTCATTCTCCAGGACCTTTGAAAGATGATGGTGAGCGGCTTGGCTATGACATCTGCCAGTTCCCGCAACAGTCTAGGGTGCATCCCATCAGGGCCCATGGATTTGTGGGTGACGAGTTTCCTTAGGTGCTCTCTGACCTACCCTCTAACCAGGGCAAGCCTTCCTCTCTCCAGTTCTCTTCTTGACTCCCTAGGGCTTGGGATTCTAGAGGGCTGCCCTTGGTAAGCACCGAAGCAAAGATGACATTCAGCAGCTCTGCTTTCTCCGTGTTTTCCATAACCAGGGTACCCACCCTATTCACCAATGGACACGTATTTTCCCTGACCTTCCTTTTGTTGTTAATATATTTGAAGAAGTTCTTATTATTTTTAACATCCTTTGCCAGATTCAATTCCAAATGTGCCTTAGCTTTCCTTGTAGCATCCCTACATTCCCTGTCAATGTTCCTGTATTTCTCCCTGACTTTTTCTGTTGCAGATTTTTTTTGAGTCACAGAAAAAGTTATGGACTTTCTCTGTTGATTTCAGTAAACGCTAATGCTCAAACCTTCCCCAGCTCTATTCAGCAAAACTGTGGGTTTACATGCACCTCAGTAATGGAGTTTTTTCCAGCTTGCTACTTTGTTCTGTTTTCCAAGCTTAAAAGTTCAAACAGGTCAGGTTAAATCAGCTGGGCAAATAATTGTTAAAACATTTCTCTTGCAACATTTACAAACCATTTTCTCTTTCTGAAGGGAACTCAGTATACGCTTTGGGAATTTGTTTTTAGTCTGCACTGACTGAGAGACTGCCCTCTTCCAAAGA
This sequence comes from Rhynchotus rufescens, assembly GCA_032273925.1. Lineage (NCBI taxonomy): Eukaryota > Metazoa > Chordata > Aves > Tinamiformes > Tinamidae > Rhynchotus > Rhynchotus rufescens. Next base: position 14,631 of record JAVCKT010079167.1, read on the forward strand.
GTTTTTTTGAAACTTGAATCTCTGGATGCTGCTGTCATGAAGGAATATAAGGAAATAAGGTCAGGAATAAAATGTCAGAGGCTTTATACTATGTGACATCTTGAAAAAAAAAAAAAAAAAGGATTTTTTTTTTGTCATATTATTGTCAAGAGGGCTCTTTTTTGATGAAAAAAATACCTTTGAAAATTACCTGTCCTATTTAGGTACTCTCATATACAAAACTTCTGAACACATGAGAGGTAACAAGCAACTGAAAATACCCATGGATATAGAGGCTCTACTGTAAGGCAGGAAGACAGAAGGCTTCGTCCACTTCCTCGTCCTGGTC
>JAVCKT010079197.1:0-12949 GCA_032273925.1 Rhynchotus rufescens
TGAAAACAGCTTGTCCCCTTCCTCCCTGCATTCTCCCTTCCTGAACTTATACATATTAATCATATCCCCTCTCAGCCCTCTCTTCTCCAGAGAAAACAGGCCCAGCTCACTCAGTCTCTCCTCGTACGAGAGATGTTCCATTCCCTTAATCATCTTAGTTGCTCTTCTCTGGACCCTCTCGAGAAGCTCCACATCCCTCTTGTACTGGGGAGCCCAGAACTGCACACAGTACTCCAGGTGCGGATGAGGCTTTTGACATTTTGACACAGTTTTAACATTCTTGTAGCCAAACTGCATGAGAGTACTGGATGAACTACAAGGTGGGTGAAAACCTGGCCAAACCATCAGGGTCAGTGAGTAGGTTTTAAAGCCCACCTGATGGCTAGTTACTAGTCATTTTCTTTGGGGGCTATAACTAGGAACAGATTTTCTTTAACGTTTTCTTTAACAATTTATTTGATTGTAGAGAATGCCCCCTTAGCAAGTTTACATTTCACAAGAAGGTAAGGGGAGCAGTCACTATACTAGAGAGCATGATTGTCAAATAGAATGATCTTGACAGGATGGAAAATGGCTTGACAAGAACCACATAAAGCTCAACAAAGGCAAGTTCGAGGGCTGAGTCTGGGACAGAATAATGTCAAGCTCCAGTTTAGGCTGGGAGCCGGCCAGAATATTCACGTATATAATAGCTCTCTTTGGTATGTGACCGTAAGGAATCTGGAGCCACTGTCTCTTCAGAAATGAGTAGTAAAAGCCAAGAGGCAAGAGACACAAGTTTCAGCCAGGAAAATTCTAGAAAGACATAGAGGAAACAAAAAATCACCATGTAGGTGGCCTCTGTCAAGGACTGGCAGAGGTGCCCAGAGAGGCTGAGATTTTTCATTCTTTGCAGTATTAGGAATCCATTGGATAAAGACCAGAGCAACTTCATCTGAATTCAATTATCTCAGGCTTGAGCAGGAGGTTGGATCAGATCAGCTTCTGAGGACACTTCCAGCTTGAATTACTTTTTTTCAATGATTCATTATTAATGGTAATTTATCATGAACCACAATACCAATGTCTGCCGTCTAAGTTTAAGATTTACAAATGAATTTATGAAATTATGGGATTTTGTATCATTTTTTTCTTGTTTCTTGTTCTGTTTTTTTCTTTTTTTTTTAACAGTAGCACAGATTATAACATATTACAAACAAATTAATAAAAGAGATCTCATTCTTTCTTACTAGTAGTTCAGGCTGCAGGGCTTATCTACTAATTGCCGCTACCATGACCTTGTTATAAGCTAGAAAGATACATATTTGTTTAACAGATTACTTGTATTATAGTACTCATAACTGGAACTGGAGACTACTGTACACCAAGGCAATGTCCTTGGCCAAACTGAAGTGAATGTGAGCTCATATGCAACTTGACTATCATGTCATGTGCTAGTAATAGAACTGAACTGAACATCACTGCAACTTCTTTTTCTTCCCATCATGGCCATTGCTCAGGATCACTATTATGAAATAAATTCAGAATTTAATATGCAGTTAATCTTAATGATGTGAATGATGTTAATGATGTTAATGATATGAATAGTTACAGTATGAAAAGAATGTCAGAGGAATCCAAAGTCTTTGCTTATTTACACAGAACTGAGCTTTGTGATAGAATGTCCGATTAGGAACAAAGTAGGTTACAGCACTGTCTCATGCAGCATGGACTGGACACAGAACTACCCAGTTTTTTTCCTGTAAGACCAAAATGAGATATCAGATGTTTTCTAAACTTGTGTGAAAAAAAAAGTGAATGGCTAAAGAAATCCAGAAACTTAAATTGCTTGGAAGGAGGGTGTATTCAAGTTATTGCTGAATAATCACTTAAGATTAGAGTTTACTGTACCATAGTTCAGCAAAGTGTTCAGCAGTAAAAAATTTAATCTGAATAAGATGTGGGCCTTTCATCATGTATATAGAGAACAAATTAGAGAATACATTATGAAATATATACCTGTTTCATATTTTCTTGCCAGGCCATGCCATGGCAATGAGAATGCCATGGGAAGACTGATAAAGCTATTCATGCGGATGGCCAGTGTTGCGTCCTTAATAAATTAAAAGAAACACGAACAAATAATATGTCTTCCAGTCCAAAATCTTTTGGTACAAATTTAATCTCTTAAAACTTTGTTTCTGAACAAATCAAATCGAGAAGAGAAAAATTATATTCAGTTTATGTTTCACATTCTGTGAGTCATTCTTTTGTCTCTGGGCCAGAAGTCCTAAAGGCAAGTTTACTTCATCACATCCCTCAGCCCTCACTTTTGAAATGGAGAATTTTAGCATTTATGACTGTAAATGGAAAGGGAAACTTGTCTGAGTCAGCATTTCAAAAAGAATGTTCCAACTCTGCAAAATTGCAGTTCCAACTCTGCAAAATTGATGGAGACGGAAAGTATAGATATTGGAAAGAAACAAGGCTCAAGTAAAAATCTTAGAGATGGTTATGGTTCTTTGTCTGGCCTTTGAGAACTGGGATTTCTGAAGGCATCTCTTAAAGAACTCATTTCTTTCTTTAAATTTAAAGTACTGTAAATCACATTCAAAAATCTTGGTCTGACAGTAGTATCCTCAGTCAAATCTCTTTTTGTAACACAATTAAAGAAATTCAATAATGTTGTCTATTACTGTCAATAGCTAATAATTTACCTAAAAGCAAATTTAATGAGGTGCTCCAGGATTGTGCTTTTTTATTTTAAGGACACATTCAACTTTCAGCTGATCTGAGTCAGCAGTAAAACCTAGGGCAGCCCAATTTTTTCTCTCCTTTCTCTCCTCTTTTTTTTTTTTTATTTTTTTTTTATTTTTTTTTTTTGATTTTTTAGTCTAGGACTTAAACTTTGGTTCTCCTTTCAGAAGAGATTTGTTTTTCATCATACTTTCATATCTTGTGCATGAATATGACTGTTTAAGGAATGCTATAAAAAACAATGTCAATGAAGATTTATGATGTAATTAATTTACAGACGTCTCCTATAAATATCAGGTCATGTGGATTATTACCCTTGTTTCTCAGGTTATTTGTGTTGAGTAATTTTGTCCATTCTTATTTAATACCAGCTTTTAAGACAGAAATGAATCTACGAAAATTGTTCAATAAGAAATCTGTTCCTCTCAGTTACTATGAAATTTTATTTGCCTCTCTGCTTACAGTTTTTTTGTGCCTTTGTGTTGGACTGATTGTATTTTCTTGGCTACTAATCCATGAGTTAAAACGAGGTAAGTACTCAAGTTTGGACCCTTTCTGGAGTTTTTCAGTAGAAGTTAAGACTTTTTCAGGTGTTGTCAATATAGTTTTAAGAGTTCATGCTATGTATTTAATGCTTAAGACTTGTTTTGTTTTTGTTGATTTATACATTGTCCTCCTCTTTTTACACAGAAATAGATTTAAATAAAATAATCAAAAATATAAACACTTAAAACAAGGTCTAAAGTTGGCTGAGGTTAAAGAAAATATATGTGTCTTACACTTTGGGAGACATCCTTGTCATAGAATCCAAGCTTTAAAAGTTTTGGGGTTTGAATCAATTCAGTTTGGCTGATGAGTCAATTTGGCTAGTCAATTGAATGGAGAACATAATATTCTGAATTGTTTCTAAATTGGACCTTTTAATTCACATGTAAGGTTCAACGTAAAAAGATACTGATAATCTGCTGAAGTCTGTGGGGAGTATTACATCTTTTGGAATTTTTTTGTATCAAGATATATTTTTTAAGTAAAATATTGGTGTTGGAGAGATCTTAGATTGTACAGACAGATGCCAGCCTTAATTAAATTTAATTCTCATATGGAATCAAATATTGTTTTGGAAGTAAACTAAATTTAAATATATGTAGAATGATTTTAACTGAAAATAAAATTTTCAGTTTCAGTGGTTTAAAGAAGTCATGACTAAATGTTGTTTACATAATCAACAGCTGACATCTTGATGGTACATAATATCATTTGTCTATGTTCTACAGATATCAGCATATCAGCATTTTTCAAAATATAAATTCTTTTTCCAGATAATACTGCTTTATCATAATATTGCTACTTGGTCTTTTAGTTGCTGTTGTTTCTGGATTTAAAAACTATTTTAACTGGGTTTTAGAACTATTCTCCTTATTTACTTTATACTCCTGTCACCAGAACACAAACATGTTGTAGTAAAATAAAATAAGCCTGTCTGTAATGATGGTGTATCATTGCACCTAAATTTTGAATTGAAAGACTTATTCGGTTTTAGAAGGTAGGAATAGGCAGGAATTTCCTCTTGTACAAACAATAATTTTAAAGCACGCTTTAAAAATGATTATATTTGGCATACAAAATACTTCATACTTAGAAATCTTTGTTTAAATAGATTTGCATTTGTCATAGGATGAGATGATCTTTGAGGAACTAAAAAACAGTTTAGACTTACCAGTTAGGAAGGTAATACACCTATGCTGATAAGCCTTCATTCACAAGGTGTTTGTTATATTGCTTTTTAGTTACCTGCTTTTGTACTAAAACTCATTTTAGCTCTAAGTGATTTCAATCACAACCTAAAAAAAATTGGTTAGCGAAGGGCATTTTCTAACAACCATATTAATTAATTCAACTGTCTGAACATTTCAAAAGTGTGTGGAATTACTTCTGTTGTATAAGGAATTGTTTTAAGTGTATCTCATATGCTGTAGTTTGTTAAAAGGCAAGATTATGTTTGTTGTAGGGTCCAATTATCTAGTTAATTCATAAATTCTCATGTATGCACTTAGAGATGTACGTGTATTTTCATGTATATATTGATAAAAGAAAAATAGTTTTAACTAGTCTGACAGAAGCAGAATCTTCAATGCTGCCTTCAAAAATCATATACATTTATTTAAAAGATGCATAGCTTTTAATGTAGAAAGTCAACGTAGTAATTATAAACAGTTTAAATCCAGAACACAGGAAAAAATCACTCTACCCACATGCATTTGTCCGCTGTGTGTTACCCATTGTCTCCTTTACATCATTTTCTCCGTTAGCAATTGTCTCCCTCATAGTGCTCCTGACAAGTTCAGTGTTTAATCTGAAAGTAATGAGAATCAAGGACACATAGCATTCATAAAAATATGTTTCTACTTAGAAATATCATCTTTTCTGCAGATGAAAATGATCCGATACTTTTTTTTTAAATAAGCACTGTGCAAAGCAGCTCTGACTAGCAAGGATAACAGTTATTGTAGTGATGATCTGTGTGTAATAAATCTAATACATATATTTTTTATGTTTTTACATAAGTAAAATAATTTATTTTTAATAAACCAGCTGAAGCAGATGGAAATACTCATAGCTACATGGGGACATTTAAGATACTATCTGGGACATCATTCAGTCCTGTATTGCAGGACAAATCATCAGCTGATTTCAAGATCCTTGCCTTTGATGTTGAACAACTGGTAAGAACCTACTGGTCTAACTAATTCATGAGTATGAGATACGTGTCCGTTAGCTATATATATTTTTTAGCATAATCTGCTGTTGCTACCTTTTTTTTTCTCTTTCCAGATAGAGATATTTTAATGATTAAGCTTTACTGAAACTCAGTATATATTTGTATGTGAAGATCAGTGAGCTATCAAAGAAAAAACTGTTGTTTTCTGTAGTATATATTTGATAAGGAAGAAAAATTGAGTCGTAGTCGTGATTGCAATATGCAACTAGGTAGATATTTAATTCTTGTGTTGGTCTAAGATTTTTTTTCTCTATAGATAGAAGAAATCTTTCAAGCAAGTCATCTGAAAAATGATTTTGAGAGATGTGAAGTTTTGCACTTCAAGTAGGTGCCCTTTGATTACACTTTTCAAATAAATGTAAAATATGTTCCATTCAATGATTTTTTAAAAAAAAATATTTGTGAATACCTTGCTTTTAAAGAGGATTTGTGAATACCTTGCTTTCAAAATTTGGAAATTCCTGCATTATTCATTCTAATTCCTTCAAGAACTGTCAGAAGTTTGATACCACTTTGTTCCCCTGAGTAAAACTCCATTTCAGAATTTATATGACTATTCCTTTATCAGGTCATTAAGTCTAATAAGCCACTAAAACTGATCAAAAAACATCCATATCGGAAAGAAATAATAAAAAAAAATCTCTTTTTATTAAAAAAAAAGTTTCTTAGTTGTGCTATATCTATAGGGCTATCATTTTTTTGCAGCTTGAAGAATGTTCAGAACACAGGTCTAAATTTTTTTCTGGCATAAATTGAGATGATGATACACCCGTACAGCCAAATATCCCAATGAATTCATATCCTTTGAGGTCTTGGCAAGTGGGGCTGTCATTTGACACCAGGTAAAGCTGCTTCATACATGTCCTAACGTGTCACAGTAGATACTCTTGCATTGTTAAAGCTTGTTTGACCTCATTTTCAGCATCCCATTGTCAGTTGCCTTAATGAAGGGCAGGTGACAAAAAGTGTAATAAATACAGTAAGTGACATGACATTAATCCCATCTACACTGCTGTAGATAAGATCCAGATTCACCAAAGCAAGTGTGTAGTACAGTCTTCCATTATTAAAAAGTTTCAGGATACACTTCCAGCCTATCCCTGTGACTGTAAATTGGATGCAAATCATGAATGCTAAACTGAATGCTATTTTTTTTTTCATTGAAGGGAGTATGAAGGAGATCCTGAAAGCTCCAAGAAGTCTGCAATTAGGTATTTACATGTTTATTTGTACATGGACAAAGAGACAATTATTTTCTTAATTTAGAAGCTTCCACTATGAGACAATGAAAGGACAGAGAGATGTGGCTTAGGGCTTGGATAGGTCCCTCTGAAGAGCATACAAAGCATACTTGCTTCAAAGCATACCTTTTCTATAAAAGCATCATTTAAAATTAGCAGAAAAGAAAAAGTAATAGTGACTGGTACTGTCAATTTAGAAAGAAAAATGAGAAGGGACAAGGATAGTGATATTAACAATAAACTAGTTAAAAGGAAAGGAGATGTGCTAAAATTGTATGTGAAAAGTTACTCAGGCTTGGGACTGATCTCAATATTCTTGCTTGTAACTTAAGGTTTTTAAAGTACATATATTAAAGAAGAATCTGATGAAATAATATAGATGGCAATAGTAAACAAGGGAAATATCAGGACTCTGAAACAATTGAAAGACATTGAGAAATGCATTATAAAATTAGTTGCCCTATACACAAGTCTTTAAAGATCTAATTACATGACAACTGATGATTACAGTAAACATCTTATCTGTAGAGATATGTACTAGCTATCCTTTCTATTTAACTTATATGTACTAGCTATCCTTTCTTATATAACTGTGATTCACTAATATGAACAATCTGGAAAAAGATAAAAGAATTAAAACATTAATGCTACATTACAAATATATTTATTAATGATAAATATCTTTGAGGGAAAAATAAAAACAGAATTACTGTGTACAAATTTGATATGCCCTGTTCAAGAAAGAATGATTTGTTCCAGCCAGAAGAGGGGCAAAAGGGGCTGCTAGGATGACCAAGGAACTGAGAACAATCTGAAAGACATTGATTTGATAAATCTGGAAAGAGAAGTGTGAAAAAAAAAAATATGAAAACTTTCTGTAAAAACATTGAGTGGATAGAGATTGTCAATTCTCAGTTTTAATTGAGAATACTAGCAAAGGAATATCAGATACAATCAAAGTAGGAATTCATATGTGCTAAAAATAAGAAGATTTGAATTAGAGTAGTCTTTTGATTGAATTAGAAGGGAAAAAAACTAATTAGTTAGAAGGAGGGAGAATGGTCACTTTGTGAAGGACTTTTTAGCTTGAAGAGAATAGAATAGGCTGGGAATAAGTTCTTTCCAGTCTTCTCTCCCTGTGAAATGGATGCAGAGGTTTGTTTTCTGCAAATAAAATGGTATTTATCTCACCAAAATTTAAAATTTCTCATCAAAAAAAAATGTGTAAAATTATCTGTGCTGCTAGATGCTCCAGCCTCTATTCATAAAAAAAAAAAAAAAAAAAAAAAAAGTAGAAAAACAGTTATTTTAGGTTTTTTCATCTCATCCATTTTAGATATCTTTCTTAGGAGAGGATCAATTATGTTAGAGAGCAACATTTCTTCCTATCAAAAAGGGGAAAGGATATCTGGATAGGATCCAGATAACTGTACTGAAAAAAAATTATATTTAGTCAGATCAATACAATTGCTACATCTTGAGACAAAAAATATAGAAGTTACAGAAAATATAATGTCAATGGGTGTTGGATGTAACTTTTAGTATATCAGAAAGCATGTGTCTTTCTACCATACTACTTCAAATATTACTTTGTCTCAAAATTATTTTATAGTTGAATCTTTTCATTAAAAAGGTGCTTATCTATTTGGGCAATCTACTTATCTATTTCACCCTTGAAACTCCCCTGATTAATAAAGACAGTAATAAGATCTTCTATTTACTCAGCATGGCCTAGAAATTATCAAAATCATGTGAGAAATTAAAGGAACTATGCTCGGCATAATGGGAGGATTAATTACACCTTATCATAAAGCACTGTTGAGTTACTTAGAATTAGGTAGTATAAGTGCTAAAGAATAAAGAAAAGATTGCATGTAAATTAAAGTAAATGGAGAAAACCTCTCTTCTTTAGCAAATATAACTCATAATTGTCACAACAAATATATCTAGCTAGAGATATAAATATGACAACTGGATCTAGAAAAGAGTGGAGAGCTCAAGGAGACAATACTCTGGATAAAATTGACGTCCTATAGAAGATAAAAACAGTTTAATCACTAATTTGAATCAATGGGTTCAACCCTTACAGTTTCCTTATTAGAATCTGAGTGGCTGCACAAGAGATTCTCACAGATGTAGCTTCCATGAATTGTAACAGATGGTTGGTTTGCCAAAGTACTTTTACAGTACTTTAATGCCATGAGTATTTCATCAGTATTTAAAACTAAAGCTAGAAGACCTCCTCAATAATCAATAAACTTATTTCTTTCATTTCTTTTTATTCAAATCTAGCTCCACATCACTCATATCAATGTGTTTTAAATTGTTTATTTTTTTAAAACTAAAGTAAGAGGTAAAAAAGAAAGAAAAAAAAATGTTTCTTCCAGGCTCAAACCTTCCTGAAAATTAAGAGGTATTTCTATGTGTCATGATGTCAGGTGACGTCACAATACTTGAAGCTTTTGCAAATTTCTGTCTAGATAGTAAAGCTAAATATCAAATGTACTTAGCTGTATTTGTACTTAGTACAAATGTACTTGTTTAAATAACCATCTTCTCTCATGTTCCATGTTCTTAGTGCTGTTGTGGTCTTCAACCTTTATTTTACCCAGTGGATATCAGCTGAGGAAACAAAAAATGAACTCACTTGGGGAATAGAAGCAAATAGAACTAGCCTTACCCAGACTTTGAAAATTGATATAAACAGCATACAAATCACAGGTAATGCTAATTCACATTTTTCTCTCTTTAAATCCTTGAGATCCAGTTAGGATGAAAGAAAACTTCAGCTCACAACCAGAAAAGTACTTGTTACTTCCATTCATGGGTGTTTGGCCAATGCAGAAGAACTTTCAAAATCTACAGAGGAAAACCAATTACAAACTAGTCAACTAGAAGTATGAGACAGCCTAGCAATATGTCCACTGAGGGAATAAAAGGACATAGTGGTTATTTCCCAGTAGAAACAACCTATTTTTTCCTCTCTCATGAAGCTTAACATTTTTAATTTCCTTTTCCCTCCAACTGATAGAATTAAGCCAACCATGTTGTTTCCAAGATAAAGGTAATTATCTTTCCGTTTTGCTAAAGAATATGGAAAAATGCTTCACGTTACAGTGAGTGAGGATACATTTATGGGAGGAATGATTAAGAACAAACTGAATACAGGAGTGTGGCCTCAGGAGAATTAGTCCCAAGGAACTGAGTTTCTATTTCTCTAATAGTTAACAATATGTAAATGTGAAGCAGATAATGTGGCTTTAAAGACTAGGTGTTTTTAAATTCTGTAAATATAAAAATGTGATGATGTTATCCAAGTACTGGAAAATTTATCAAGGCTTAATGGAAGCCTAGCAAAATCAATGGGCACTTTTTTTTTGCCTTCAGTAAGCTTCAAAACAAGCCTTCACTGAGTAAGAAAATAAAAAGTAATTTGAATCCTTTGAAGTGGAAGTTGATTAGCTAACATTTGAAGACCTGCTGGAGATAATATTAAGTAACTACTGATTGCCTTAAGAGGAGTGGGACATCTGGTGGCATGTCTTGCTCTATTCTAAAAGGTGCATTTCTTGCTAAGTACTTTAGATATTCAAAGGCTAAATGCAGAGTTTTTATTTGACTTTACTATTTACACTATCTAAATAACTAATTTAATCTATCCTAAACTATCCTAACTATCCTAACTATCTAATAAGTTCTTCTAAATAACTGCACATCACTATGACAAGTGATTGCTCATTATACCTTCAAAATGCTATTAAATAAAATTATGAGGAGTTTTTTAAAAGGTTGTGTATTTAATAGTGAATTTTGTCTTTTTTAATATATTTATTTTTCTTTCTCTCAGTAGTGCAAGACTCCAGACTGCATTATATAGAGGGTTTACAATGAACTTTTTTTTCATAACTGCTGAGAATATTACTACAAAGCTACATTTAACTTCATTGGGATAGTATCTTAATAAAACAGAAGTTTTTCTGTTATTCATAAAATATGAAAAATATAAGACTTCCTATTCAAGTTGTGTAATTTAGTTTAGCTGCCTGGACTGTTGGGGTTTGACTGCTAGAGGTCCAGTAAGTGACATCTCAAGCCGCACTTCATCACCTCTGGCCATTTGAGATACCTGAAGTCTGAAGTGAAATCTTTAAAAGCTTAGTTAAAGATTCAAAACAAGAGACTCTGTGAGCCAGCTTGTGACTGTAAATTGAAGTTTTATTCTGAGCAAGGTTGATAGATTTTCATTCCAGTATCACTAGAAGTCTTAGACAGTAGAATAGGATGCAGACATAGTTTCCTAGTATCACAAATTCACTGAAATACAAACCTGATGAGAGTGGGTCAAACAACTGAAAATTTAGTAGATGCTTTGAAGAGCTAGGTCAAAATACAATTACCACATACATATTAAAATTATTCTTAAGGGTGTGCACCATATCAGTCACCTCATGCAAATTATGTAGGTGAAGAAATACACCCTGTATGGATATAGAAGAGTATATTTGTTGATCCTTGATTTATAGTTTTAACAGTGAATGAATTATTAGACCAATTACAGGAATACTAATATGTAGAATCTAAAGTATCCAATTATGACACCTTGTTGCCAATAAGGATACAATTAAAACTGATCACACACACTTTTCCCATTCCTCTCTCTTTCTCTGGTAACATGCACGTCCTTTCAATGAGTCTGAGCATCTTGAGGTCAATATTGCTAATAGTTCTCAAGAAGAAATGGGGCAGGGTGGGGCATATGAGGGCACAGGAAGGGAGACTTGTGAGTTTTCAGCATATTTGGGGGTAATATTGGTGGGGATTCCTTCCTCCTTGCACTTGAGTGTGCTTGGAGTCTTTTTGATATGTATGTTATCATTGCTTATTTATTCTTTCTTTATCAGTCTAAAGTATGATAGGTTTACATATGCTGGTTGCATCTTTTCAGCTTCATCTGTCTCACAAGTCCTTTTAGTGATTATTTCCAGTAACTGACCATTTGTGGTTTGTTTTATAGCCCGATTGCTTCTGCTGTTATGCTATGCTGCTATCAATCTGTGTGTGCACTTTTAGGATCCTCTGTAACAACCCTGTTTTTCTTCAGTAGCCTTCAAGATGTATCTTCCTTCCAACATAATTGTTATATTAGCACACTATAGTCTTGCATACATCCTTGCTCTAGGGTCATTGAATGATTTGTTCTCTAAGATATGATCCACTAGAATGTATATAGACAGATAGATAGGTGGATAGGTGTGGATAAAGTGCTTTGGTAACTACTCAAAGTTTGTCAATTATGTCTTTTTTTGAATAGAGCTTTGTGAGAGTGATCTATTCACCTCTATTACCTTCCTATTACCTACCTGGGCTCCCCTGCCTTTCTGTGAGAGGAATTGTCTTTCAAATATGCTAACACATAACATGTAACAACACAGAATGCTCATTCATCCATTTAGTATAAAATGACTTAGGCTGAAGGAGAAGCTCCATTAACTGTAATAACACGGGAATAAATTTCAGCTGTCGACATCATCATATTCAAGTCCTATACTATATATATTCTATATAGAGTATACTATGTATTTTATATATATCATACTATGTATTTATGTACTGTATTACACTATGTATTTATGTAGTGTACCACATATACTATTTATATAATGTAGGAAATAAAAATAGTGCAAATACATGCTAATGCAAAATGCAAGATAGAGATTTTGGGGGAGATGAAACCTCACGGTCATCTTCAATATCAAGGTTGTTATTAAAAATGTCAGTAAAAGCAAGGTAAAGTAGAAGTCACAAACAAGCATCCCTTTTTTTTCAAGTACTTTTGCTATTTAATAATGAATAATGCAAATCTACCCATATATCTATGTATTTGCATATGTATAACTATAGATACAAACATGTGTACATATATTTGTATATATATGTACCTAAGTTTGAGACTCTTCTGTTATTACAATAACAGATTGGTTGAGCAATATTATATATATATATACAAAAATGTAGTTAAAAATTTTAGCTCTAATGCTGAAGTCCTCATCACTTCTTTTTTCAACAGATCCCATAAATCTAATTACAAACTCCCTGACATCAAGTTCAGGTCTGAACTTTTTCATGTCATTTAAAGACAAAAAAAAAAAAAAAAAAAAAATGTTGTTATTTTAAAGGGAAAAAAATGTCTATT
>JAVCKT010079208.1:0-14955 GCA_032273925.1 Rhynchotus rufescens
AGCAACTAAATTGATCTTCCATCATGGACTTGACTCTCAATCACAGTTAAATCAAAAGACTGCTATTTAAATAGGGTGATCTGTTCCTTAAGTAAAGGATTCTCTTCCACATAAATTGCAGTAGCACAATCCTATCCATAAGAACTTCATGCAGTAGCAAGATTTCAAGCTATTCTTAACATATTGCCTTTATGCTCTTTTGCTGTACTTCATGTTTCACGTCAAAAATAGGGAGATAATGTGTGAAATGATGTTTGGATTTTTGCTTTTAAATAGTAAATCTGAAACTATACTGTTGGTTATAATTAAAACACTGAAAATCTTAGCAAATGTGTGATTCAGTGTGACTGAAATAGCAGTATCCTCAGCTTGTAAACCAATTACAAATACAAGAAAATGATTATATGGTATGAAGTTTGTTCTGTTTTGTGGTGTTCTAGTTTTATTTTAATCTTTCTTACATTTGTAATATTAGTAGTAGATTTCTGCGGGGCTGCATCTTTTCTGAGTCTGACTAAGGAAAACAAGTGGGATGTATTTTACCTTAGGAATAAAGTCAAAATAAATACAAGGTTTTCATTAAATATTCTGATACCTTGTGCAACACATTTCTTTATGGGAAATAATAATCTAGAAGACTTCATGGTCAAGGGGCAAAACTGATAACATGTAACATCATAGATTATTATTATCATTATTATTCATGGAAGGAATTTACGCCAGGTAAAAGAGATTAAAGTGCTTGGAAAGAGACTTCTACTTCACACTCTTCAACACTTTTGGTTGTAAAGATCTTTTCTGAATTGTGGATTGTAAAGAGCAGAGGACCCCCCATACTCCTTGAAAAAAAAAAGTTTATACAATATGGAGTGTAAGACTTGAGGGCCATTGCAAATTGTCAATGGATGCTTGAGGCCAGTGACATGATCCATGTTGTCCCTCATCTTGTATCCTCATGTCACTAAGTGGTTTTGGATACCAAAATGCTTTTGTTACAGACACATGGAATCTTACAAATTACATACCTTCCTTGTTTTGCTGGAGAGATGTCAGAGTCCAGAAAAAGAGATTTGCGTAATGGTTTCAACCAAACTTGGTGTAGTCCTGGAGCAGGGTAGTGGGCTACTCTGTCTTCTCCTCATTTCCCTCAATGTTCTCAGTGTGTTGGACAGAAAGTCCCAACTCCTGGTGTAGAAGAATTTCAGGTTCACCTGTTTCTGAATTCCTTCTGGAATCTTTTCCCTTGGAGTCTTCCTGAAAATTCTTTAATTTCTCTAGTTATGGGATTGGGTAGAGAATATGTACTGGGTGCCTATTTCATTCAAATTGTACCATTACTGTAATTCTTAAAGAATAGTGCCATCATTTTCAAAGTGTGAAAACTTTGGTAGACGACTGAGTGAATTTATAGCAAATGCTCACTTAGTGCCTAGGTTGCATGAAAAAGCAAAGAAGATACTTTGCAGCTATGAATTCATGGTTTATGTTGCAATTTCTCTTGAGTAGCTCTAGCCATGGGAAAAGTTAAGTAAATATCTTGTCTCTGTATTTAATATTTAAGCTCCCTGTATGGTTAATAGGAAATGAGTGAGATACCTAAGCAAGTGAAGATTCTTGCTTTACTTACCATGCAATACTGCATTATCTTAAAATACCTACCATCTAATTTAACTTAGACGCTTATAATAATAGATTATTCTGTAAAGACATGCAAGGAATCTGAACCTGGTAACTCATGAGACCTTCTTCCACACCTTTGTGGGCAGAGGATGTTCTTTAGCTGAATCAGCAATCTGTTGTGGTTGTGCAACTGCTAGTGCTCTCAAGGAGGATGAGTAGTAGCTTACAGCAGGATCGAAATAAGCTGATAATGAAGCCTTGCTTGTTGCATTCTGAGGTAACAGGCCTTTCCCAGCTGTCAAAATAAATATTTGAGCTTCTTTCATATACTCTCTTTTCTTCAGTTCTTCCTTTGTCTCCTTGAAAATGTCCCCAAGCTCTACTGCAGTTACAAGCTTTACCTGCTTTTGAATAGCCTGGGCTGAAAATACATAAACTGATTATGCCTTATGCTAAATAAAGGAAAGTTCCCACTTCCACATACAATTCCAAGCTGCATCTTTTCATTCAGTTCACATCTTTTCTTTGCAGATAGAATGTTACCAGTGCAAATGTGAAGGCATATCCATTTTAACGTACTACAGTTAAGATTAGCAGAAAAATACCAAGCCATATCATATGTTTCAGAATTAGCTGTGAAATACTGTTCAAAACTTCTTACCTATGACACGTTTGGTGTTTTCAAATATATTTGTATGTAATCCTTCCATTTTGGTATTTTTGTTGTACTTCTGCCACCCATTTCTCAAAGATTGTCAGGCTGGTGCTTCACAGAGACATTTCTTATTCAATGTATGAGTTCTAATGAGTAGGTTTTGTGGAACGTGAGCTTCTACACTGTAAACACACCAGTTCCATCTTGTTGGTTATTTTGAGAATCTCTTAAAAGCACAAATTTCCACACATTTGATCTAGTATTTCTAATTTTAAAAAGGCTAAGTACATCTTTTAAAGAACTCATGGTTATTAAAGCTTCAAAGTTTTTAATTGAAATATTTCTCTAATAATACTTCGTTTTCAAGGACTTCATAGTCTGCTTCACAGACTTGAACATATTTATGCAGTGGTGTTGGTGATTAATTCAGAGAGCAGTGCAGACTCGCTTCTCTTTATATACACATTGCTGACTACTTAATGGCATACCAAAATGCTACTACAATAGTCAATGGCAGGAAATAGTGTGAAAATGATCTTTAGGTTTTAGTTAGGAAAAAATTATTCTTTCTTTTCCCACCTCCACCTCTCAACCAGATCAGATAATGGAGTATAAAAATACCAGTGTCTCTGGTTTACACATCTATAATTCTCACCATATTGAGCACTGAATCACTTCTGTTATGTCAACAAGTTAGGTAATTTTTATTACTATCTCGTGTAACAGAGTTAGTGGGGGTTGAAAGAAAAATTTCTGTGTATGGTGCAATTGCAGGTTTCACTGATTAATTTCACCTTGGCTGGAACAGACTATCTACCACAAAGGTAGCTAATTCAAGAAAATACAGTGTTTTAAATTATCCTGAAAATATGTTTATTAAAATAGCTTCAAAACCAAGTGACTCTGATCAAATTCTTTTTTATTTAGTTCTAAGGATTGAGAAAGAATTGATATAAAAAAAAACCCACCCACTTCTCTCTATTATTTTTTGGGAGAAAATATTCGAATTATCAGTAAATTTGATCGAGATCTATATCTGAAAATAAGGCTTGATTATGAACAGAACTTAGGAGTCTCGCAAGCTAAGTATTTGCTAGGAGCTGACTAAAACTCCCAGTTTTCTTGATAAATGTTATTATCTTCTAAAAGATAATGTCCATAACAAATAAGTTTCCGAAAATGAACTGCCCACATTGACTTGATCTGCCCTTACTAGCTGAGTTTTCACCTTGTTAGCACAGGAGAGAATATTATTCAAAGCTGTATTATTGTTCTGAAGCTATGCAAATTTTCAAATACAACCCATATTTAAGATATGGGCTAAGTGTGCAATGCAAAATGTGTTAGTGTCTCATGATACCTGTTTTCTTCATTAATTACTATTTTATGCCGTGTTTGCTTTTTATATTGAGTGTTATAGTAGTGTATTTTCCACCTTATACCTTAACTTCCCAAGAAGTTTGGTTAGCGTAGTTTTCTACTAAATGGCATATTTAAGAATATTTAGGCTGCTACTGCTTACAGATACCGTCTTTTAGTTAACTCATATTTTAACAGAAGAATTCTTTTTCTTCTTTTTTTCAACCTGAATTAGTAACTTCTCATATGCTTTTATACTCTCTAACAATTTAACTCTTAACATATAGCTGTGAGAAGACTAAGGACTATAGTCTTAGAAGGTCTAAAGTGGTGTATAGATAAAGTCTAAAGACTAGTTTTGCTGTTGACTGAGAAATTTTATACACCTCAAGTTGCTTATGGAAACTATGGCCACAATAGCAGTAATTGGTTATGGTGATATTTACCTGCTGGTATTCAAAAGAAATATGTAGAGAATTTTACACTTAACATTGGCTGGTATCTTCCATTCCAAAATACTCATGTTTTCTTTCCTATTAACTATTGAGTTACATGGAAAAATGATTTTTATGGATGTGTTTGAAATAACATCGAAAGTTTATCAGAAGTGACTTTCTGAATTTAAAGAGGACCCCAGAAGGGTTATATCATAATTATATAGGACCTTTCAGTCCTGTCAAATGAATATATGTATATATATTTATATTTAACTTTGTTTCTGTTATCAGAGTTTATAATAGCATTTCACCCAGTAACATGGCTAGTCTTGCAACATGACTGCATAAAGAGTTCACTGACTGTCTTTTATTCCAATATTACCTACCAGTCCGATTCTATACTGTTGTTCTTTTGTTTGCAGTAGTGAGTGTAACTGTCATTTCTTCATACATTTTCTATAATGAAATTATAGAAATGTGAAAATCATAATTTTGAAATGACCGTGGAATGTGAGAAAGGATTTAGCTTCATTAAAGATTTCTGATAAACCTCTTTATATCAGCATTAAAATTAACATGCTGATTTCTGTCTTCATTTCAGAAGAGATAATTTGTTACTTTAGCAGTTCAAACTCAGTTTATTAAAGGAATGCAATGACATATTTCTTTTTAATCAATTAACATCTTCATTAGTTACTGTGATGCAGAAATATAAAATTAAGATTACCCTTCACTCTTAAAATGTGAGAATTAAGGTTTAGTGAGGTACTAAAAATTATCTGACCTCATCAGTCCTTCACCCCATTTTCTGTTTAACATAATGCCTAGTCTCATTTAATCAGTTGGGATGGTGCTCAGAGGTACTGAGCTATGACGGTTATGGCTCTTACTGCTCAGCTATTTTTACCTGTCCATGAAGTTTATTTGCTATTTCCCAGTAAAAGATTTAATCATAGTTTTGCCTAAGCCTTATTTTGAGCTAACTTTCTTTTATTATTATTGTTAATGTCAGGCTGAGCATTCCAAAAGTTTTAGAAAAAAATGGTTCTCTTCTGACAATGACTTTCTCAACTATATAGGTAACTGGTTAGGAGAGAAGTGCTGGAGGAAGGGTCCAGAATTATTACCAATGGGAGTTATCAAAAAATGATATTCAAAATGCTGCTCTTTAATTTTTTGCTCATTGATAATTTTGTCAAAGTACTTCCAAGGGTGCTATTCAGCACCAGACTGCAGATATATATGCTTTATATGCTTCCATGAAGTCTATATGCAAGGAAAATGCCTGTAATACTTAACAGAGAAATAGGACTAAGGTTCCCACACACAAGCACCTGTTATCATTGGAGCTACTGTATTTTCAAATATTTTCAAACAAATAAAAACCCCTACAGATTGTTTAGATTCATATGCAGCAAAGCACTTGGTCATCAGTTAATATATGCTTTTTGGAACCTTAAATATTGAAATGCAAGTGTCTAATGATAGCATATTATGATACACTTATTCTTGGTACATCAATATACATTTTGGAGAAAAGCATTTAATGGATCAAGATGGTTAAATTTAGAAAATTACTCTCATCTAGAAAAAAAAAAAAGGCAGTAGAAAAAGTGACAGAATATACTTTCTAATCATTTTTTAAAAACTTTTCAACATTTTTTCAGGATTTTTTATTGAGATTTGTGACTAAACATAATTAAATTACATTTAGAGTTTTATGATTAAAAAAGCAATAGCATTCTAACCAGTATTCCAACTACATGTTATTGATTCCTTTTCTCTGACTGCTTTTATTTGTCACATAGAATCACAGAATCACAGAATGGTTACATTTGGAAGGGACCTCTACAGATCACCAAGCCCAATGCTCCCTGCTCAGGCAGGCACACGCAACAGGGTGGCATTGAGACGAGTTTTGAAGATCTCCAGAGAAGGAGACTCCACAACCTTCTCGGGCAGTCTGTCCAAGGGCTCTATCACCCTCACAGTAAAAAAGATATTCTTCATATGGAGATGGAATTTCCTGTTTCAATTTGTATAAATTACCCCTTGTCCTACTACTGTCCACCACCAAGAAGAGTATGTTGCAGTCCCTTAATCATCTTTGTTGCTCTATGCTGGACCTTCTCTAGAAGCTCCACATCCCTCTTGTCATATTACAATTGTAAAGCCAACAGTTTTAAATTATGCTTTTGAGATTTGTATGTTTTCAATAATAGTGTTCTATATACATGTTTTTACAGGCAATTGGGATACTTTATTGTATTCATATTTAAATATTAACAATATGTGGCCAATAAAATGTGCGGACAGAAGAAAAATAACAAGAGGGAACACACTATATTAATTAGGTTGTCCAAACTGAATTCTTTCTATTATGAATATGTTGGCAGGAGCTGTGGTTACATTAGGCATGGTTGTATTTTTTTAGCCACAAATCTAATTGCCCTTTCTCTTCTTTAAAGGTGTCATCAATTGGATTTACTCAATGTCATTTTTATTTTTCAGATGTCATTGTTTTTTTCTAGGTTAGGAAAAGTGTTATATTTGAAACAGACACTCGCCAAAAAGCAAACAAACAAACAAACAAAAAAAAAACTTTGCATTTTTTTTCCCAGTAATACAAATATATACTAATTGCTAAAAGATAAATTCTACTGCCACTTAAATTAGTGTTAAGACTGGAGTAATTCCATTAATATAATTTTTATCAGCTAATCAAAAGTTTCTCAGCCCATCACACAAACAAACTCTTTCCTCTTTCATAGGTCTGAAACACTCATCATCAATGAAGTTGATAGTTCTTTTCAAATAGATTTCTATAATGTGCACAGCCTTTACTAGCCTTGATGATTTTAATGGTAGCACTTCTCTTGAGCAACTCTGTACTATGTACATATGTACTATATATCATATATTATAGTATGATTTAGTGATTCTGTGATTCTATACATTTAGCATTAGAACTTTGCGGTAGATAGTTGGAAAATCTTCTATTCCAGCTATAAGTTTGATTTTAAATGAGGCTAACTGAAAGATGCCTAAGCTGGGACTCTACCAATATAATACGGTTAAACTGTGATATGATTAGCTAGTTTTCTTACTCCTAAGTCTTTCCAGGTAAAACATACCAATGGAATGAATAACATGACAGTTATGTCCTTTTCTGTATCTCCTTTGATGAATAAATTTATTTGTTATACTTCAAAATCAAAACAACTGAGTACATTATTGTTATCAAAGCAGAAAACTTTTTGTCTTTTTTTTTTTTCCTTGCTATTGTGTGGTCCCAAGCAATGAGAGGAAAGCAAGTAAACTACTGATGGAAGAGAGCCCTTTACAAATGTGCAATAATTATCCTTTGGAACTGTGCATTAAAAAGAAGATTATTTAGCCAATGAATAATTAAGTATACCCTTCAAAGTGAAATAGACTTCTGATATTATTTCCACACTTATTGATATTGCTTTCAATTCTAACCTTTAGAAAATGACATTAGTGATTCCCCAAAATGTCCACTTCAAATTAAGTATATGTTTTATTGCAAGAAATGGTGCTTTAGAGAATTATTGGAATAAGCTGGTCATGCTACTGGAGAAAGCAGAACAGTTACTGTCAGCAAAAGTACCATTTGTGCTGAAATTGTGTGAAACATTCATACAGTAGTGAAAGATCCTGAAGCTTTCTTAAATAAGTGGGGAATATTAAGTCCATTCTTAGTTCATGCTGCAGAACTGCAGGATTCTCATATGCAGAGGATGGCACTTACTTCATTAAGCATCTGCTGAGAGTTACAAAATCTGAGAGTTACTGAAATCTGTGGTGGTTTAGGACTGCCTTAGGAGGAACATCATTTTGAACTCTTGTCTAAGTGCTTGTACAAGGACATACTGGTACTAAACACACCCTTTAAACCTCTTCATGGAGTGGAGTGTTTCCTCAGTACCATCGGCACACCGACCTTTTGACTGAGACTGTATTCCTGTTGCAGGGATATGTTTTCCCCTGGAGCTTCCCCTTGTTGCTGCCCTGGAACAAGCAGCAACGTTTTCCTGGAAACAGTAATAGGGGCTGGGTTCAGGAAGGGCTTCCCTGTAATTAGGGAGGTGAGAGGCAATCTGACTATGGTGTTGCAGCATGAGAAATCCATATGTCTAATTATTTTGAAGAAAATATCTGGTGATTTTGCTGTTTTTTGTTACTTTGAATTAAATTATGTACTATATAAACTCAAAGAGATAGAATATCAATGAGTTTTTCAATAACATCTTAGTGTAGTAAAAGAAATTATTCCCCTCTGTCCTGCAGCTTCTTTACAAACAGTAACTTTCTTTTGTATAAGTACATTAGTGAATAAAGTCTCCATTTGTTTTTAAACTATTTGTATTCATTCAAAGCATTGCCCTTTCTAAGACTTAAAACAAATAAAAAACCCTTAAAAACAAAACAAAATAAAACAAAAAACTCCTATAACAAACCAAAAAGTTATTTACTTAGGAAAATGCTAGTTAACTAAACCCAAGTGGACTTGATGGTGCCCATCATTCTGTACTCCAAGTACACCCTCAATTTGATAATATTTGTTTGAAATATTTTCATGGCATTGAAAGTTGTCCTTTGCTGTCTTTTACAAGAAAAGAACTCTTGAACTGCACTATAAAATAGGCAGAGAGAAATGAGATATTAGATTTTACAGCAGTATTTTTTTTTTTTTTACTTTGGCCCATCTCATATTAATGCACAGATAAGCAGTATCAGTCTTTCACCCTTTAGCACTGAAGCCTTTAATATAGGGAAAGTGTTTCCATTTTTATCTTAGTTGTTCTGTGTTTTACAAGTCTTATTTTAATACAGGTGACTTTCCGAAAACTTTTGGCCTTAAGTATTGTTTGAAAAATGCATTTCAGAAATTAAGCTTGCAGTCATAAATTTCCTGAAATACAGTGTTCCCATTTTCCTTAGAGCAGGGCTGATGATAGACTACATTTAAATTGACCATTGTGCCCATTTCTCTGGCACTGAGACTGAAAGGCATAGATCAGTCTTCCTTAGTTCTGCTAAACTCTCTTCAAAGCAAGGTGACTGTCTGCAAACATCTATTGAGAAAGGTCTTTATTGTAAGCTACCTCCTAGGTTAGGAAAAATAGTGTCTGCAAGAGCAGTCCTAAGCAATTCTTGGACAGATATATTTAATACCATGTATGCTTGAGTTCCTATACTGGGCTATATATATCATCTATAGTTGATGACATAAATAGTGTGCTGGTTTGAAACACAACTAAGAGGAGACATAATACTTAGAAATTCTAACTTGTTGTCAGTTGGCTTCACAAAGACAGTAGATTTTTATTTTGTAGACAATAGTAGTTTTTGATGTGTAGTATGGATTATTTTTAGAGCATACAAAAAATTCCAAAGTCAAAGCAAGCTGTTAGGCACAAAAAGTGTTTGAGGTTGACAAATGAAAAGATGTTGAAAATTATTGCAGGAAAACAGGGACTTTGATAGGAAAAGATTCTGCTTTAAATGGAGGATAGGCTGCATACAGTGGAACATTTAAGAGGAGAAGGCAATATGACTATGCTTATTGATGCATAGTCAGCACATTATGAGATCCTATAGACTCAGTTTTCTGGACCAGAGTTCTGACTGGGCTGTATCACAGCATATAGTATTTGTTTCCAGGCTTCCTTCGCTTGGAAACAGAGGTATATATGTAAGGAGAGTTTGTGGAGTCTCCTTCTTTGGAGGTCTTCAAAACCCTCCTGGATACGATCCTCTTCAATGTGCTCTAGGTGAAACTGCTTGAGCGGGGGCATTGTTGATCTCTAAATGTGCATTCCAACCTCAACCATTTTGTAATTTTGTGATTTTGTGATTCTGTGAGTCTGATGCCTGCATCTGAGCCTCATACAGTGTCAGAACACACAACTAAATCTGTGGTTTCTGAAGTGCACCTAGATCTGCCATTTCAGATTTCAGTGCTGTATCATAAATCAGAATATAATTGTCACCACTTCTTCAAAAAGTGCCCACTGGGATAAAAAAAGTCAAATTAAGAATTTTCCATTATGATGCATAAAGTAATTTCTGAAGAGTGGGTCTGTTGTCAACAGGAAAAATTAGAAGAATTCTATGAAAATGAATCAAATGACCCATTTACATCAGATAAGAATCTGGAAGGGCCCATGTATTATGAAGAGACATACACTATCCTTGTCTTCAGACTAAAAATTGGCTGAACTTTTCTTTTTAATCAGAGTCGTTTGCTGTTGTGCAGTTTAAAATGTGTAGTATTCTCGGGAGGAAAAATGCCAAAGGATATTTTAATTCAAAAAATATTTCAAGGCACAGAAAATGAAGAATCCATTCTTTATAGGTTAATAGAGATGTTTCAAAAATTTCTAAATAATTAGACTAAGTTCTTTCTCTTTTTTTCAGGTTACAAATTCTGTACTTAGTTTCTAGTTTTGACTGAAGTCTTATTTCCTCAAGTATATTGTTGAGGGAAGGGGAGAATATCAGTCAAATATACAGTGTTATGGATTTTGAAAGATATTAGAGGGCTCAACTAGACTGTGATGAATACTAACTTTCTTATTTATATTGAAGTATTTATTACCTGACCCTCTGACTGTGCCCATATTCATTGGAGCTTCCAATCTCATATCTTAGACTAGGTAATTCATTTAGAAATCTGGTCAAAATTGAAAGAGAGTCAGAACAGTGGTCCAGATCTCATTTATATTACATATAGAAATGTGGGAACTGTCAAGTAATATCTGATTTTAACACCATGCATGAGATGATTAGTACAAAGGAAGTCTAATGTATAATAGAAAATTAGATACCCAAGAGAAATATAAGACTTAATACAGCCATTAATGCAAAGAACCTTTTGATCAGAATAACTTTAAAAGCTGAGCTGTTTCATTAAGATGTTCATCCAAACAATGCTGAGTAAATAGGAAATTTGAGGCTGTTTAGAAAATATATTCCAGAAGAGAACTCTGATATCTAAGTTGTCTTCAAATGTTCAGAGAGGAAAAAAAGGTATTGTAGAAGATAATTGAGACAAAGAGAGAAATGTTCATAAGCTTAAAGGTAAAAATGTGAAAACAAAACAAAATGAATAACTCAGCACTACATAAGTCGCAAAACCAGACACATGTGACTGGTTAAGAAATTAAGTTATAAGACGTCTTGCATTTTGCAAGATCTATAGAGATTAGTTGTCATTTTAACCAAATTCTCTGTCACAGATATGATGCCAAGAATACACGACAAAGTAGATGCAAAGAATAGACTACTTAACAGTAGTTAGATTTTGTTCAGGTTGAAACATTTGATCTTGTTTTCCTGAAATGGATGATTATATTATGTTAATATCTTAGATGCTTGTGTGAAAGAACTTTATTGAAGTCATAATAGATTTTAATCTCTTTTTATACCCCATTTCATTAAATGTTCTGTTTTTTCCCTTTTTATTTATTCCTGAATCAAAGCACAAACAGGTTTTGTTGTTTAAATGAAATCCTAGTTATATAAAATGTGGAGGTTTATCTGCCACAAAATCATGCAGTTACATAAAATAAAACTTGAAGTGTTCTTGGAAGGTCATCAAACCATAGACTTTCCCAAAGTACTTTATACTTAAACCATTATTTATGATATGACCAGCTTTTAAAATCTGCACTGATGAGGATTCCTTAACTTCCTTATATTATCTGTTCCCATGATCAACTATCTTATATTTGGAAAGTGTTTTCAGCAGCTTGTTTGCATTGTCATGCTTTTGTAGGCTTTTAAATTTAATTAGGCTTGCAGTTACTTTATCAGAAATCCATTACCTAGTGTGATGCTTGTCTATTTTCAGTACCTCTTATTTTTGATACTGCTTCCTGTTCCTGGAAACTTTGTTTTCTGATAATACCTTTACTCTGGGATAGACTTTTGCTGTCTTCACTGGCATATGTCTGACACTTCACAGTTATCAACGAACTCTATAACACTGAAAATAAAACCAGTCTTCATGTAGTTTTAAGTTAGCACATTAGCTAAAAAGTAGAAGTAATGCACCAAGATAAAATATGAATACAGTACAAGAATGATCACTCGATTGCAAAGAAAGACTATCAAAAGATGTTTGCTAATTAGCTTGTATTTTCCTATTCACTGCTGTGCAAATGTTGCAGTTTGAAAGCTGTAGTGGTGTGGGGCGGGAAGGAAATTTCAAATCAGTGTTGGATTCACAAACAGTCTGTGGACTGTAGGTCTGATCGCCTTCCCAGGAACGAATTGAGTTCCCAAATAGCATGAGCAACTATAAGCTCAATTCTGGCAGTATCAGATTCATGAACAGTCTGTCAACTGTAGGTCTGATCGCCTCCTCCCAAACAAGTAGTCGAGTTCACAACAGTGTGATTTATTCAAATGCAACATTTACAAAGCAGGATTAGGATGTCAGTACAGGAAATTCTCTACTACAGCGTGGGGTTTTTTAGCTAGCTCTGATGTACAAATGTGCAATCATTACTCACCCCAGAAGATGGGAGAGGGCTCTCAGTCTCCTCAGTTGCAGTATTACTTGACTGAAGAGAGACAAAAAAAAAAAAAAAATGGAGTGGGAAATACCATTTCTTTTTAGCCACAAATCACTTTTATCACATACTTGTAGGTGCTGAACAGAATCTACAATGGTTTGCTGTGTGTCATTCCACTGAGCGCAAACTGTCTGAGCAAAGGATTAATTTCTCTTTAGATGGCTGAAAGTGAACCATGCCAGTCTGAGTTATCCCAATCTCCTGTGCTGTGAGTAGAAAGATGTTCCTATGGATAACTTGTCAAATGACCTATGTTAATTTGTTTTGTGAGACTACATATTATGCTGAAGAACTAGAAAATTTAGGGATTCTCATAATCTCTAAATGGGTGCCAAAGTGCAAACTGCAAAAAGGAAAAATCTGTAGACATCAAGATTACAAGTTACTCTGCTGTTGCTATCATTTTTGTTCCTTTTTTTTTTTTTTTTTCTGATCTCTAGTCTCAAGAGCAGTAGTTATCCCAGCATCATCTGAGACAGAGGACAGCAACACAAGTCAGAAGGAAGGATACAAGTAGTATGGTGTTGATATCTCTTCCAAATACAAACTACTTTACAAAGGCATGAGAGAAGAGATTCTATTCTGCTGCTCATGGATTCCGTTTTAACATTGGTATTTTCTTTTCAGTATTCTGTGTGTCCATTATTTAAACACCTTAATCTACATGTTTTATAGCACTATACATAAAGCTTTGAATTTCAAATTTTCTTATGTTTTAGCCTGGGAAGGGAACAATCTAGAGTCTCAACAGCTTCATATTTGATCTAAAATTACAGAGTTGTTAGTCCTGAAAAAAAAAAATGGAATAGGAGGAAAGCTTATTGCCAGAGAAGCAAATCTTGTAACATTGCTCAACAGTATAGTACACATTGCAGTATTTTGCTTTTAGTTTGTTCTCCTTTATTTGCTGTCATGAACTTATTTATTTGTAATTGTAGCAAATTTGTAGGTTGAATGACTGACAAGCTTTTCTTTCCAAGGAGAAAATACTAAAGAAAAAAAAAAAATGTTAAACAGAATAACAGATCTTTAAGAGAAGGAGAAGGGGTCAGTCTGGGACAAATATCTAGTGCGTTAATTTCAAAATAATCATTGAGCTATGGCAATTTATCACTATAGCAGATATGATTAAAAATGCACTGTATGAATAAGCAATGTTATCAATCAGCCCAGAGGCTCAGAAGTCAAAACTGGTGTTTGATGTTTACACAGAGAATCAAATAGGAAATGTAGTACTGTACTAATGGGCTTAACCTAAACTTTCCTATTAAGTGTGTAAGTCATACATTCTTATATAGCTTGGGGAGACAGTAAACTGTAGTACAAATAATGTTTGCTTTATCAATTCAAGCACAGTAGGTATGATGAAGAATGTCCTGAACTACAAAAAAAAAGATTTGTATCTTATTTAAAATACTTACAAAGTAAAATGCAAAGTGAGAGTTTCAGAGGCTAAATTGTAGTGTATTTGGTTGCGTATTTGTGATACTTTATAGTGTATATGTATTGTTTGTATATATATTATCTATGTATGTATTATCTGTGTATCTATTGTATGAATATATTTTCTATGTATTATCTATGTATGTAAAAAGTACAACTTGCAGTTGTAAGACACTTGCAATTAATGAGAAAATTGTTATATCTGGATGGATGTAATTAATCTGAAAGAAATGCTACATATATACATTATATACATTTGAATTTTGCATACACATACGTGAAGGTACATTTCAAGTTCAGACAGTTTTTGCCAACTGTTCTGTATTCCTGTACAGCTTTAAGTGAGGTATTTCTAACACAGATGCTGTTCTGTTACTAGAGCAGTGAGTCCAATTTAGATAATCTTGTTCAGATACTACATTAACAACACAGACCATGTGCCATGGCACAAGCCTGTGCCATACTGACATGGTGTCTGTTTTCTCTGAGGGAAATTCAACACTTGTTATTTCAAATGTGCTTTTCTCTCTGATACATATTCCTTCCTTGCTTTTCATGCAAACCCTTCTCTCTGTTTGTACTTCTGTTTGCTCTAGCTTTTTGTTTTCTTCTATAGGCAACTGCAGTCTTTCATGCTACATCGTACTGAGTGTTATTTTAGAGGTGATACAAGTATTTATTATAAAATAAAGGGAACTGGGATGACTGTAGATGCAACATTATTAAAAAGTAGCCATTCTTATTTGAAACCACTTATCTGTGTTTCCTTCCTTCCTTCCTTCCTTCCTTCCTTCCTTCCTTCCTTCCTTCCTTCCTTCCTTCCTTCCTTCCTTCC